>JAHWXV010626921.1:0-15864 GCA_024586415.1 Phrixothrix hirtus | reverse complement strand
TGTACCTATTAAAATAATGCATATTACGTATACCTACTTATAATTTAATTAATTAGCACTGGATTATATAATCCAAAATTCGTGTAGATATCTTTAATATATTATCAATGACAGGAAAATATCTATTTTAAAGAGAGTTTAAAAATATAAGGATAAAAAAAAATTATCTGGAAAAATCAAAAGTCAGGGAAATTTAGAATTAAAATTTTGTCGCCACCCTGTAATACAAATGTGTCATCTACTTGAAAATTATTTTGAAAGTGACTATTGTGCAATTCCTTATGTGGCATTAAAAATCGAAAGGCCAGACTAATAAACTCAGGATCGACTAATTTATCCTTCTGCTTTGTAAATCTATTTATTAGTAATCCAACTATAATAACTACAATAGCAGACAAAGTAAAATTCCAAAATAAAATCCTATACATTACAAAGGGAATATATTCAGCCTCTGTAAATGTAAACAAATAAAAATTAAACCTTTCATTTAATACATTGATGTCTCATAACTAACCATGAACTGAACAGTAAACCAGTGACTCAAACCCACAATGCACCCTAAAGTTATTATATTTACTAATATTATTGCTTTTTGTGAAAGCTCAATTTACTTTTTCATTAGCACTTGGAAAGCCATACCTAATAGAAAAATATCAACCGATGAACCATTTGTAATGGCTGCTGGACCTAAAGTCAATGGAAGAATTCTTCCTAATTTTTCTACAAGTACACATCCTGTACGTGCAACCCCGTAAATTGCAATAATTAATTTTAAAATAAAATGACTGTTTTAGTTTTGTTTCGGCACTAAAGAAAGATGATACCAAATCTTCTAAAATAGTACCCAAAATAGCATTTAATGTTGTTAATAGAGAGTTGAAAAATAAACGCATAGTGTTTAGCCAATTTTGGTACTTAATATTATCTTACAGAAGCATTAAGGATTCCTGCAATAAATACTATCCTGAAAGACCATATACATTTTTGCCTATACTCATAACATAATGAGGAAGAATGTGATCGTTATGTATAATTTTCCTTGATTTTAAAGGGTTGCAATCAACATAATTTGTAAACAGCGAGGCCAATAATAATGCAACAAACTTTTATGACTGAAGTTCCAATGCAAAAATTCCAAGCAATTCTGCATAGTATATATAACAGTTTTTAATAAGAATTTTTATAATAAATTAGTCTCTTACTTCTTTGCATCTTGAAAAGTAGGTACAGATAGATATCTTTGGATAGTTATCCTGATTGATGCACGTTTTAGCAATTCCATGGGTAATGTTGGTGATTGCTAATCTCCAAAAGTTATTCCTATCCATTAAATCAACACTAAAACTACTAGCACTGTTATTACGCTATATTTACTTATATAATAAAAAATTTTATTTGAATAATTCAACGCGTTTTCCTTTTACTGATGTGTCCCAAATATCAAAAAATCCTCCATTTGTTATTGCTTCTCTAGTGATAACTGTTATGCATGCTGCTATAGGCATTGATTGTATCAGTCTGAACTACAGCTCGTAATCCTCCAATTGCAGTATAAGCGATGCACACGATAGGTGTTATTAAACGAGCTCTAGTACCTGTGGCTAATTAGAAGATATCATTGCACCTAACTTACTTTACTATTTGCTTATATAAGTACATACCTTAAGAGAATGCAAGTGCAGAAATATACATTACAATTGGATTATAGAGGAAAATATAAATTCCGATTAATAAATAATGATATGAATGTTCTAATCTTTTTATTAAAATGTAAACTAAGATATTTGTGAACGCTAATTAGTTGAAGTTCAAATAATAGGGGTAAAGTTATTTTAATATGTAATATGTACACTAGTATTACTCTGAAAATATTCCAAATATACATGATAGCAAAGGTATAGATACCCAAGCAGCACTTTAGTCATTGATACATATCAACAACCACGAAGTTGGCTTCAATGTGTTTGGTTACTATCTATTTCAACATCCTAAAACGTTTCTATAATGTATATGTCCCTAAAATGGGGAATAGCAGATACTTATATATTACTTGTTTGTCACCATTGCAATTACGTTTTTTTAACAAGAGAGTTGTGTGTTAATTCCGTTACAGTTTAGTCGCTGAAACTTGTAATTACTTAGCATCATTCTAATAATATTGTTTCCATCTTACTCAAGTAACCTTGTAAAGCGTATTATATTGCTATCATGTTCTAAAGAACTTTATCATCAGGTTACAAGGAATATAGTAAACAGTAAATATGGATGAATACTTCTATAATAATCGAGAAAGTATGATATCCGTGGAACATGTACAATGCTCCAAAAATAAAAACGAATACCTGTTTGTTTATAAATGTGATTATGGTACCTTCATAAAATATGCGCGCCTCGAAAAAAAATAATATTTATAAAAATATACATTACAAAAATTATATAAAAAAACCACAAGTATTTAAAGTGAAAATATACAATATATTTTCAGGTAAGTTGTAGATATAATGTATCTGAAGTAAAAATAAATAAAATATTAATAAACTAATTTAAACAAAATGACGTTATTCATTAATAGTATTAACAAGTTCGATAAAATATGGCGATGTTCACATAAATACTTTGACGTTAAATTCTTTGGTCAGTTTAGCATTATTGGAACTTGTGTTGCAATTAGCAAGCCATCTAATTTGTAGTCGTGAACAATAGGAACCAAAACGTTTCAAAAACTTGATAAATGAATTGTAAGAAGCGATTTCTTTGAGGTACTAATTAAGTATTTAAAGATAGTTATTACTACTTATATTTTTATTATAAAGTTAATATTTCTTAACAGTAATTTTAATGCTACTGAAACGTATAATACTGGTTAGTAATTATAAACGGTAAATTTTACAATATTTTGACTGATAAAAAGTGAATTAGGTAATTTTCACGTTAAAATAGAAATATATGTAACAGTTCGGTAATATTTACTGCTGTAAAGTAAATGTAACTCCAATGCCCGTTATAATTACTTAAAGTGCTACTTGGGTATCTGCAGGAATACTTAAGAGTGATATGCCAGAGACGACACTAAAAAATATATACTTAATTAATTTTCTATAAAAATATTAAACTAATTAGTTATAAATAATAAGAATCTCAAATATAGTTTTTATTTTACCTGGATGTATTGTTTTTACACATTGACATAGTTAATACAGCAGGTCAAAGTATTTAACAACGGCATTAAGTTTTGGTTTAGTTACTGACTAAAATTCTTTATTGTAAATATTTCACATTGTAAAGGAGGACTTTTAGTACATTCAAGCCTGCTCTTTGATATACAAAGTCTGCATACAATGCCACGGGTTGCTTTCAATCGAAGTGTGGGATCCGGGTTTGTTGATTAGGAAGCAGGCTCCTTCAGTGTTCGTTGATGTCAAGTTATACAGTATCGATTATATAAATTCAATGAAAGTTATATTCATCTAAAACTAACTTGACATTAAGTAACGGAGGATGTGGGAATATTCACAGAAAAGCTATTGAAAAGGATTAAGTTGGATTTAAGAGGTTGTGGACTTTTATTTGTGACCTAGGTTGTATATTTTACTTGATCATAAACTGCAGTACGGTTTAATCCATGAATACTTTCCAAAACGAAATTTTAATTATGAAAAATTATTGTATTTGCTTTTCAAACATTAATTCTATTCAGAGCATTTTTAATTAAACACTTTACTATGTAATTAGTGCTGAATTTTAACTGTTGTATGCATGTAAATTTTAATTATTACCTTGCAGAAACTTTATTTTAAGTTTTATTAAATAACTAATGCATGATTCAGTTTGAATTGAAATCTATTTTAACCAGTTGTGTTTATGTTTTAAAATGCATGATATAAATTCTGTACAGATATTAATTTATACATATTTACATTTATTAATATTATAAATAAAGATTCTTTATAATAAACTGTTTTGTACAATGAATATTTCAAAAATAATTTTAGTTTGGTTAACGACCCTTACAGAAACAAATGTGTACTGTAGCCCTTTACTTTAAATCACGACAGAGGTTGTATGAATGCATTTATTTCGATTTGAACAAAAATCAATGACCTCGGTGCAGTTTGTTTATTAAAGATGGCTGATCTTACACATAGTTATGCGGTAACGGTTTTATTTTGCGATACCGTTATGTTAATTTGTGTTGACATCTACAGTACTAGTTGTTCACTTACTAATATCTTTGAGGATTATTGGTGTCAGTTATGGGTAATCGACATCTTCAAAAAAATATCGAACGGTATACAGACAAAAAAGAATAATAGCAAGACTGTTCCTTTAAATCGTAGCATTGTTTGGACCAATGTTTTTTAACATCGAGGAATATTTATTTCAGGTAAGGATGACACTAATAACCAAATTTAATTTACTGTTTATACTTGATGGCAAATAGTATGTCATGAATGCGTGCTATATCAGCTGTTTGAAAAATGATTGAACCCTGTCAATTTCTCGTTAAATGTTTCTCAGTTAATAAATTTAATTAATTAATTTATGCTTTTTAAATGAATTTACTAGTTAGGATCCTGGTTTTAATATACATTTTCCATTAACACCTTATGGAATAACGAATACTAAAAGGTTTTCGTAATAATTAATTCAATGTTTAAATTAAATATTAGGTCTCAGTCAGATATTTTACAAAATATATAAACGGATTTGCGCTTTAAGAACTCTCAATAAGTCTTATTCCAAACCTTTGCTCGAAGGAGAAAAAAGACTTCCAAAATATAATATAAAACAGATTTTTCGCTAGAAGAGCGTTCTCAAAAGTCTTATTCATCACTTTTTTTTCGTTCCAAGGCAAGGAAAAGACTTAAAAATTCGAATTTCTACCTTGTATTTATATGATTTTCCAAAGTTAGCATATTTTGACTTTATGTACACTTTGCCCCGTAATTCGAAAAATAAACAAACAGTGCAGTAGAATGGTTAATTTGGCCAATTAATTATGTAAAGGTACATTAATAATTATCCAGGATATCTTTAAACAATTAATTGCCTTACAAAATAATTAAAACTAATTATGCGTTTACCTGAAAATAAATCATGGAATAAATTATATGTACGGATAGCTAAATGAATAGCGGATCTGAAACTATTCTTAAAAATATGTATTTAATTAACGTTAAGCGGAAAATTGCTAATTATTAATTTGAAATTTCCATTGAATGATAACACATGTGTGTAAAAGGCAATAATTGTAATCTATTTCCATCAGACAAACAAAATTATCCAGGTCATGACTTGTTCTTGAACCTTATCATTCGTTTACATGTATGTATCAATTAGTAGGTTATTAGCTGTCTAATGAAATGAAATATAAATACATACAAGGTGCTACCATGAAATGTTAAATAAATCAGCAAAACTAAATTACATTAACGTGTAACTAAATTTAAAGAAATAAAATAGCTTTTTAATTGAAACAAACAATTATAATTAGAACAGTAAAGATATTTTGTACTTTATTTCAGGTACACATTACAACAGACATGGAAAAAATATCATTCAGTATAAGTGACAGAAATAGATGAATTTTTCTAGGATCATTTATTATAATACAAGTAACAATTTAATTCTTTGTTGAAAAGGAAGATATAAAAATAGATTTGTATTAGAAATGTATCTATATGGAAATGAATGTATCTGAGTACAGCCTTGGACATGCTTTTGATGGTATTTAGATGGAGTTCATGACGAGCCAATTCCCGCATGATCACGGTGTTGAATCGCTTTGCGTGTGAACTGTATTTTATTAAATATGATTTGTATAATACGAAATGGACAGTGAAAAATTGTCTATTTTTGTTATTTTAATGACCTCGAAGCAGAATTTTTAAAAAATTGTATAAATAAATAATGTTAATCATTGAATATACATATAATGTCTTAAATTACAGTTGAAATCAGGAAAAAAGGCCTGTCATAGGTAAATGAATCTAGTAAAGACAGTCGATCAATAATTATGAATAGCACATCAGTAGAACGACAAAGGTGCATGTACTTTGATGATCATTCTTAATAGACATACGTTTATCAGACATGCATCATACAGAAAGAGATAAAATGATCAAAATTGATTCATATGCATATTTTAACTGTCGACTAGCATTGTAGATAACATACAAGTGTAACCTTTTGATTGAATTTGTAAATTAAATTGCTTTCTACGCTTAATTTGTATATTTGAAAATATTCTTTTTACATTTTTACATTTATTGAATTATTTTGAACGTGAAAATATATACGTTGGTCATTTAGGTCTGTTATCATCTGAACAAGAAGTAAATGTGATATTTATTTTTAATTAACTTTAATGTAAGATATTATATTTCAATAGCGTGTAGCAGACACTCTTGTAACAAATACAATATAGAACGCTGAGAGCTTAGGTATCGGGGTTATGATTACTGATTTCATTATGGTAGGTATTGGATTAAGAATATTCTTATCAGATCTTGATAGTTGTTAATTGAATATATAGCTGTTATGGGTAGTTGTGACTACAGATTAAATTGCATTCATCATGTATTCATTTGATACAAACAATAACCTCGTTGTTATGGTAAAATATAAACTTATGGCTAGATCATGTAATATGATTACATTACAATACATATGTGAATGAGTAAATACCTAAACGCCATCTTACAAATAAATTCATAATTTCATGTATTGCGTCATTCTTGAAATTGTATATATCTATATAAACAAACCATTTCCTATATCCGCGGTTTCAACTAGATGAATAGTTTTTACTGGGGCTACAACATCGATAAATGTTGTTCACACTAGGATACTGAGCAGGTTGCACGCAGAAAATAAAAGTTGCAAACAGCCAGACTGTATATGCTATTTTTTGGGTTGCACAGGTGTGCGCACGTTTTGCGTTCAAGTTGTGTAGTTTTTAATTACAACAAATATTCCAAAATTTAAGAAGTATCCTGATGTTTTGCAATATAACTTTTTTGTTAAATTGAACGCCTACATTAATCATCTTAAACACAATACGTGAATCTTGCTGTATCCGCAGCTGCAGCGAAAGTTTTAAGCAAATGAGTATTTTTTTACTCCGGCTGCAATATCGATGAATATTGTTCACTTTATGCTATTTTTCAGGCTGAACGCGGCAAATAAAGTTTGCAAGCAGTCAGACTGCATAGGCTACGTTTTGGTTGTATGGGTGGTCACGTCTTGCGGTCTAGGTTGCACAGTATTCTGATTACCAAGGCTGCAAAAGTAGCTGTGTGAAGGTAGCTTAATAATAACAAAAAGGTAATTAATTATACTCTAACAATAAAATAAGCACAGCATTTATTAATTGCAAGTACTGCACGTTTTCATTATTAAAACCCTTCTGAAAATTTGACAACCTCAGATAATCAAATTAAGAAAAGCAAGATAGCATTTTTATATCTTTCCATATTTGAATACAACCTTTTATCTGAAGTTTAAAATTATATGATACTACAATCCCATATACAGGGTAGTCTTTCTCAAACGTAAATAAGAATTTAAGAAATTAAATTTTCATGTTAAAACTCTGTACCTTTTAACACATGATAGTTGTCGATAAACGTTGAAATGTCCTTGGAAGTCAAAAATTAGCTCCGTATAAACTAATTTTACCTTTTCGGCATTATTTTAAATTTCTTATGATTTGAATAATAACCAAATTTGCAAAAATCTGCCAAGTAAATAAATTTATAATACTGATAATGTTTCCTTACATCTTTTAGTCCCCTTTACAATACTTGCTTTAATGAAGTCTATAAACTTTCAACAATTTTCCAAATTTACCACTCAACTGAGAGCTCCATGGAACTTTTTGATAAGATAAAAGATATACTACTACTCAAATTAATATTTTATGAAAGCCTTTTGATGTTAGACTTTTTCACATCAATCGAAATAAACAATTCATGTTGTATTGTTGAAGAAATCTTAATTCAATTAAGTTAAAATTAAATTAATATAAAATTAAAAAGCTTTTAACATGAAAAACACAAGCTAAATCAAAATATCATGATTCACATGCGTTTCTCAAGATATAAGTAATAAGTTTGTTTTAGAATAACAAATCTATTCATAAAAATATATAATAGTTAGATAAGATTCAAACATAATATGTTTAAACCCTGATACTTCCTATGTAGAACGAAAAGGTTGTTTCTAATATAATGAAACATACCGAGATTCATAGAAATGACGACAAAAATTACAAAGCAAGAATTTAAAAATACGCAAAAACAATTGGCAACTTCAAAAAGGGCAGAGAAATCCCTACTACAAGAAAAGCTGTTAAAAAGATGTGCAGAGCTGAAAACGAGATCTATTCCTGACTAATAGTTAAACTCTTAAATTATTTCGAGTAATGTTAATTAAGTGACCGAAGTGCGAGTGTTAATGATCCATCTCTAATTCAATAACTCCTAAGGTAACATTTAACAATAAGTTCAGTCTAATAAATAAAATTGTAATAAATACGTATTACAAAACATCGTAAATAATTTGCAGTTGTCGAAGTCACAAGTTAATATAAGATCGCTGAAAGTACGAATTTAATATGTAAATTATCCGAGGAAGATTTAATTCTAAATAAAAATTAAACAAACCGACAATTATCAAAATCTTGAAGAATCGAAAATTTCATCGAGACAAATTTTAATAAGAAACGTTAAAATCCTTTTATTTTACAAACCATTTAAAACTCATTAGTAAAGTATTTACGCCTGACATTGACTGAACGTGATTTACTTAGTTCACTTAGTTTATAAATGAGTTTTCTTGAATAGAAATTTATTGTTTACAATATACAAATATTTAAACTTGTCCTACTTTTAGGCAGATATTAGTAAATAAATCTGGATAAGGAATTTCTGTTACATATTAGAATAAGTGAAAAATTTAAAGTAGTACTAGTAATTTATTTTCTACAATTTATATCGTTGAAATTAATTGTATTTATATGAATTATTTTTATTTAAATGTCTTTTTACAATATAAGTGTATAAACCCAATTTTATTTTGTTTATTAAATATAGTGTTAAGGTAATTTGACACGACAAATTTAAAATATTTAAATATAGTTTACATGTTCATAAAAATAAGTAAGTAGTTGTTCTTACTTGGATGAAATTGATAAAGTTGCGCTCGCACCTATTATAAATGAATTATTAATTTCATAACCCTGAACTAGGGCAAGTAACTAACAGTATTATTAAAGAGCTACTGTTCAATTCTAAGTTTATCAGAGAATCACACAGTGCTTTTATGTTCTCTTTGAAACTTTGCATTCTACAAACTACTCGTACTTCACTTTCGACAACAATGTATAGAGGAACGCATAATAGAGCAATTACTTGAAATATTATTCTTTAATAATCTTGAATAATATAGTTTTAATCACCCATGAATTTAAGAATAACATCGAATGTTACCGTAGATAGGTTGACAATACGATAATTCTACTCAAAAACGGATAAAATGAACTTCTGACTTTCATCAGAGTGCTTACTATCGTAATCTCGATTTCAAATATGAATTACCTATAAACAATGTTTTGGATCTCTTTATTATTGATAAAAATAAGTAAACTGAATTAGTTACAAGAAACTAACAGACAGCCCAGTATCATAATTTTCTAACCATCTTAGAACTTAAAGAATGAACACTTTTAATTATTTATGTTATAGCCTTTTCACCACTATTTGAACCAACATAACCTTAATGATTAGCTTTCTACCAGTTCCTAGGCTCTCAGAATAATAATTCTCCGTTTAAAAATACACTTAAGACCTATAAAAAAGACAATATTAATTTAATATTCTACAAAACTATATTCACGCCTTTAAATCTACAATCAGTAGTCTTCCAGTCTATTTCATATCTATCCTCATTTACATTAAATTATATAATAACCACATTTATTTCCAAGCGAGCAATCGCAGCTTCCTGTAACAACCATAAATTGCAAAATTCGTAATGAAAGTGGAGTACTCGTATATTTGTTTAAATGTGGAACTTTCCTGACTTCTGGTAACAGTACACATTATATACGAATAACTAATAGAAAGTTCATGAAAGATTTCCTGAACAGTGTCTTATGACACACACAAGTACAAAAATATCAAATAGACGTTAATAATCCAAATAATTTAAATTTTATTTGCTTTAATAGACATCTCAACAATAGGATACTGATCTCTATATTAACTATTCTAACGATTTCTAAAATAAAACCTGACTTTTTATTGTAGCAACAGTTACAAAAACACGAAATTAATTAAACAAATATTATTTTTCAAAATAATATTTTGCCTTCAAAATATATTCAGTTGATTGCGGACAATTTCCGGATTCCAATGGAGAAGTATTCTTTTGTTGCGTGTGCAATCAGATTTCCGTATCTTTAATCACCTGCTCATCTCATGTATACTTCCGCCCCCTCCCCAACTACTTTTTAAGTGGATTAAAGAAGTGATAACCACAAACTAACGAGTCTGGACTGTAAGGACAGGTAACACTTTTAATCCCAATTTGGTGAGCGTATTTTGAATCAAATGGGCAGGATGCGGTTAAGTATTATACTGCACTCGTCGTGTGATTCTTCTAGTATCTTTTACTCGCAGAAGTAGTTGACTGTAATATAATGCATTAATTGTTCTCCTTTCTCTTAAAAAATCCACTTTTCCTGTAAGCGATTGAGATTTTAACTTTTTGGACGGCGGAGAACCTGAGTGACCTAAATCTATGCTAGCCTACTTATTTTCTGGGATTTAGAGGTGAGTCTAGGGCTCATTTATTGTTATGATACTATAATCTGATCCGTATACTAGCTGAGGTTGTTTTCCGGTAGCTCATTCAAATTTTTCTGGGCAAATTGCTTGTTATTTAATCATTCTAACCATGACTTGTACGCACAGTAAATAAAAAATCTGGCGTGAGACAACACGCGACTTTCTCTTACATATATATGCAAATGGTGTCCGCAAATGATTAAGTTATTATTTACATTTATTTTGGAAGCGATCATTGTAACGGTCACCCATTCAAGTTACTGGACACGCGAAAGGCTGCTTAACTTCGGAAATTTTCTCCGATAACTTGCTTCAACGCATTTCTTTAGAGAAACCGTTAAGTTCACGTATAAGGGCATTAAAGGAGTAATACCCGTAGCAAGTTTTAAAAAAAAATTTGAACCTGTTTCCGAGAAAATTGCAAAAAACCTTAAAAATCGTAAGAATAAAGTGGCTTTTCCGTAATTCAATTTTAACTAAATTCCTTCCATCTCCCGTGCGGAAGATAAAAAAATTGCATCCGTTTTTCCCCACTGTCCAATGATCTTCTGGAAGTATGCTTCTGTGAACGAGTCGAGCACTCTTTTTTCTTCAATTGTATAAAACCGTCGGTGTATCAATTGCAGTTTCATTTTTGGAAAGAGACTGAAGTTGCGCGGTGCCAAAGCAGGCGAATAGGGTGGGTGGGAACGACAGTGATCGAAATTTTTGCCAAAAATGGCCGTGTGTTGAAAGAATTTTGCGCCAGCATAATTCAAAAACTTTGTTATTCCAGAGTTCCGGTCTTTTCCGTTTGATGTCCCCGCAAAGCCGCATCAAAAGACCTCAATAGAACTTAGAATTAACTGCTAGACCTGGTGATACAAATTCCCGGTGCACAATGCCCTTCATGTCAAAAGAACAACGAGCCTGTATTACGCCCGTCTTGGCAAACTGTGATGCTTCCATTGGCACGACTGTTACTTGGTTTCTGGGTCATATCCTTAAATTAGACTTTCATCACCTGTTATGATTCTAAACAAAAAGTTAATATTTTCCGAAGCAAGTCGTTTCAGCTACTGCACGCATCAATTCGTTGCTGCTTTTGATCAATTGTCAAGAATCTTGGAATAAATTTTACGGCGATACGGTGCATTTCCAGCTCCTCGCTGAAAATGCAGTAACACGTTCCATAGCCTAATCGAAATTTATCGGCAATGTCTTCAATAGTCTGACGACAGTCTTCACGAACAAATTGTTGACTTGCTGCGATATTTACTGGCATGGTGGTCTTTTCTTCACCTCCAAGATTTATTCTACCCGCTATGAACCGGGCATGCCATTTAAAAACTTGTGTTCCGCTTAACGAATAGTCACGAAACGTTTCCTGACTCATATTATACGATCTAGTAGCACTTTATTTTAGTTTAAAATAAAATTTAATGCACGCGTATTGCTCTAATTTTGCATTCATCGTAAAATTCGCAAACCGGTATAATTAATACTTTATGCAAACCAACGTACAGCAGCTGCTACTCAACTGAACAAGTTCACACTTCTCGCACATATTTATGACATGTGTGGTTATTACCTCCTATTGGTGTGCGCCAGTACTATTTCATATTTGCGTTATGCAGGAGTAGTTCGGGAACATTTGAATATCATCTCGTATGTATATATATATATATATATATATGTTGCCACGTTGACCTATATATAATTATACTTGTACCACGGTTAGCTCTGGCGAGGCGGAAGCTAGGGAGCGAGTCTGTAGTTCCTCTAGATATAACTATCCTAGTCCTCGTAGTACTAGAAATATCTCTCCTCGGGTTGCTCGGTTAAATATCTGTTTTCAATTTGGTTACGTCACCGGCCAAAGCAGCTGAAGTCTGGTGAGACCTACCTAAGGAACAATAAATCTGCAAATAAAGAGGGTGGCACACTTTTGGTAAGATTTAACACTTAGGATGATTGTACCTGTATGCCCAAAAGTGAAAACATTACAGGTTACTACGTCTTTGTGGTATCGTACCGTCTATACCATCTTGCTTATTAATCATTCGGGATAGTATTAAATTAACTTACTTAAGAAAAGACAAAAAGAATAAAAAAATAAGGTTCGATTCGTTTTATTGGTATTTTTGTTATTTAGTTATCAATTCTGCGTAGGATAGAAATATAATAAGATATTCAATTTCTAATGACAGTATACTAAACGGGTTTCCGTTTAAGTATCGTGGGCATCTTAGACCTTTAATACGGAACTCCGTACTGAAGGTATAAGAATTCTCAAACAAAAGGTGGACAGTAAGTACAGTATTGGATTAATTTTGAGTCCGAAAAATTAGGGTTGTTTCCAATTTATATTAATCTTAGATATGATAATTACATGCAGTTTTCGCGGTTATGCATAGAAGCAAAATGTTTTAGTGTTTCGTAGTCTTCATCTCACTATTGCAATAGTCAACCGATTGTTTCAGGGTTTTAATAACTTACGATGACGAAATAACCTTTTTATTATTAATATTTGGCTCTTCATTACATGAAGGCATAATAAATGGCTAAGAAATATAGTGAGTATAAAAAACATCGCTGTAGCTGATTTTGAGAGAATTATGAAAAACAAAAACGGACGAGAGTAAAGTGGTACTTCAGGTTTCCCGATTTAAGTCAAATTGTAGGAGTGCTAGATGGTTACAAACCCAAATATAACATTTTGTTTATTTAAGGCTTTTTGTTTTCGAAATATCTCGCTCAGGGGCAGACGTACACAGACAAACGCACGTGCCTACATGCACACAAACACGCATGCGCACCCACACTTTTCGTTTAGGAAGTGTTCTGCCTGCACACACACACACGTACACCAAAGCGCGCGCGCACATGTACGCGCAGGACAGCGTACAGGCACTCGCATGCCCGCAAACGCATATTTGCATTTTCCACTTTAGAGATATCCCGTTCAAACGCACACAGGTACATACACGTGCCTACATACAAACACACGCACGCGCAGGTGCACTCACGTATTCGGGATATATTACTCACGCAAATGCACACAGACACATGTGCGTGCCTACACAAACAACCACACATGCAGGCGTACACAAACACACCCGCACGCGAATGCGCAGACGTGTGCATGAGAACATCCACGCACAACTATACGCACATACACATGCACACGGATACCCACACTGACAAACGCGCACCCACATTGTTCGTTTTTGGGATATCTCGTTCACGCATAAAGGTACGCAGACACGCATACGTTCCTACACACACACACACACACACACACACACACACACATACACACACACACACACACACACACACACACACACATATACACACATACACACACGCATGCAAACACGCACGCAGACAGGCGTATATGCACAGCCGCATTTCTCGTTTTCGGGATATCGCGCTCACAAGCAGATGGACTCAGACATCTGCACGTGCCAATACATAACTACACACGCACAAGCACACCCATATGCAAGCACGCACAAGCACACATACACACACATGCCCACCTACATGCACAAGTACAACCACACGCGCGCGCATGCACATACACACGCATGCACACACGTACACGCCCACGTACACACACGCACACGTACCCGCAGTCGTACGCGCACACATCCACGTAGACGCGCATGAATACGTAAACGTATACGTACATCCACATACAACGACAAGAAGAGAAAGATAGCTCCATTTCTAGAAACGTGATTTTCGTACACATGGAATCATAAAATCTGCAGTTCTACTAAAACTTCGGCATTGAAAATGTTGGAAGAAAACAATAGGTACTTTCTCTTTTGCCTATATTTCATATAGCTAAGAGAAACTAAAAATAAAAAATACCGTCCGTCATTTTATGATAACAGATTTCCACATATTTCTAAATCTGCACAGAAATAATTTTCGTTTGAAATTATAAATACAGATAAATTATAATCAGAGATACTTACAATCATCGTTAGGGTTACCGAAGTACTGCGCTTTCATTTATTCCCGAACCCCACGTGATCAGTAACTACAAAATTCTTGTAAAGACGTAAGTTTACTATTTATTAAACATAACTTAAGTTACCGGTTATTTCTATTACAGTAAAAATGCCATTTACCCAAGAACGGGATACTTTCACAGGTTTTATAAAATCCAGATGTTCATTCACAGGACCGTGCAAGTGCATAAGAGCTTGGTACAAACCTGTTTAATAACTTCCATTAAATAATATGAATTTCTAATTTTAATTAGAACTGTAAATTAATCAGGTAACTTTTTCATAAATCAATTTTTATTTTAACCTACAAAGTTGGCATTTAAACAAATGCACATGAAATGTTAGGGAATTATGTACTAATGTGCGGCACCGCGTTAATTCGGTTACCGCCTATAAATGATCACGTGGGGTTCGGGATTAAATGAAAACACTGTATAAACCGTGTAAACAAATCAACATTCCCTATCACACCTTCAAGAGGATTCGTGTAATTGGGGTGATAATTTTTAGTAATTATGATAAAAAATAAGTCTACCTCACGAGTTTTGGTAAACATTTTATTAAAATTTTGAGAGTTTTTAGTTCAAGTTACAATTTTTATGTGTTTTTAGGGCCAAACGTTTTCGCCTAAACCTTATTGGTTAGCATCTTTAGGGCTTAAATACATACAAGTTGTTTATTGATTCGCTTATTTGTGAAATTGTATTTAAAACAGGCTAAAAGTTGTATGTTTTGTATAAAAGAACTCAAGGGCCCAGGTGCCTTCGTCAATGATATAGACATATTTTAATTAAAACTTTTTTATAAAAAGAAATGTTAATACTTTATTTAAAAATTATTTTTGAAGGACTTTTTGATATCAAAAATTAAAGCGGTTTCTAAGAAACATAATGTAACGTAAAACTTCAGGTTCTACGAGGGTTGCCTTTTAAGTAGTTACAAAAACTAGGAAAGAAAACAAATTTTTTGGAACAAACTGTTTTATTGCTTTTCAAAATATTCACCTTTAA
>JAHWXV010626893.1:0-10496 GCA_024586415.1 Phrixothrix hirtus | reverse complement strand
ATCGTATAAAATCATCCAACGAAAACCTTCATGAGTAATTTCCATTTTTTCACAAAATTACTTTCTTTAAACGCGCACTGTAAACAAATTACTCTGTCAATTTCTAAGCCGCCATGGATTTTACAATACAAAATGCCAAATTTTACGAACATGGCAACAGCTTATTACACTAGCGACATTTAGTGGTCATTTGTAACAACATAAAAGGCAACCCTCGTATTTGTGAATCCTTATTTGATTTTATGCACGCGGGTGTATTTAATGAGTACAATAGCTAGTGATTTGTTTACAAGTTTTGCAGTGTTTAATTGGGTTATATTTTGTGTTACAAGACAGACTAAGCGTCTGCGATATTGGGTGCCGGAGACAGAAAGCAAGTTTCTTTTCTCCCAATTGTAAGGTAAGGAGACTGGATAAAATTACTTTTATCCGCATGGATTATTTACACCGTTTATTTGTAATCAAACTGGTATGTAAACAAAGTTCCTATTTTTTACTACAATGTTCGAGAATTAATACAGTTCCAACTTAATCAATTTGAATCAAGCTATTCTTCTCGTAATCGGTTCTAATTATGAATATTAAGGCACTACGTTCTTTTTAATTAACAAAGGATTAGAACAAATGGAAATTATCTGAAGACAAAATGCTTCCTCTTAATGCACAATCTCGCTATGGTAATTTGTATTTTATAAATGGCTTATTTCGTTTATAAATTGCAAGATACAGGTATATTTACTTCTCATGTGATATTCTATTCAAATGAAGTTTGAATATACTCTCGGTTTTAAGGTGAGGGCTATTCAAATGAACTTTGAAGGTACTCTAGAAATCATGGCTAGCAGGTGCGTATTTTATATTTATTCGTAATCTAACTTGGAAGTAGAGAACAAAGGCACTTATTGACAATTTCCGCTAAAAGTACTAAATAAATAAACATTTTGAATTAAATAATTACATGAGTTTTTCTAATAATTACTAACGGTAAATTTGAATACAAAACAATTATATAATTCATGCTAGTTTGGTTAATATAAACAAAACCACGTTTATAAGTCTGGGAACAAGCTAAATCAAAAATATAAATTATACATCTCATTACAAAAATCAATAGGAAAGTAGAAATAATTTAATATTTTGAATATTAATTAGAATATGCGGTTTTAAATTATAAAAGTTTCCTATTTATGACGTATTAAAAATATATATAATTTGATAAGCGCTATCTCAGTCCAACACTTGTATATTTTTGTGACGGAAAGGGCAAGTTCGTGAAGTTTTAATTTAATGTTTACAAAATAATAGCTGATTATCGTTCTTTACGTTGTTATATAACCAAAATAAAAAAAATGGAATTAAAAATAAATCTAGTTATACAAGTATAAACAAGTTTATGGATGGAAGCCATCTAAAAATATATACAGGATGTTCAAAAGTGAACTAAAGTAAAAATTCAAAGTATCAACATAAATCGAAATAAAATACTGCGGTTCTAAATAAGTTATTTCCATTACAGAATTAAAGATGTTTTTGAAAGTTGACTTGTAAAATTTCTTCATATATAAAACAAATTAATTAGACAAAACAGGAAGGCTAATTTTACTCTTTCAGAAACTCATTACAAGTTTAATACCAAAGCATAAATTTTATAATTTTAAGGGTAAATAGATCACATTTATAATTGCTGTAATGTGATATTTGTTTGAAAACTGTTTTTAAATGAAATAAATTCAATATGTTCTTAACTTTTTATGAAATAATTTATAAAAGGTTAACAAATAATTAATTTTATTCTTACTATCAATTTGTATTTAATTCTTAAAAAGTTAGGTAAAATAAAATTTTAATTTTTTATTATATACACCTATTTTTAATTACTCATTTTTTATACGTGTGACTTTATCGTATAAAAGTAATTCTTTTTAGTTTTAACTTTGGTGTCTTGAAAATGAGGTTTGTGGTAGTCTCGAAATTAACCGACATTATTTAACAATTTAAACAATACATTGATCCACAAGTGATTTTTTCCATTTTTATTTATAAAATTCGTTCACAATTTAGGGTTTAATTATATAAATAAATTTCATAACATGAAAGTAGTCGCTATCGCTTCAGAAATAAATTTTATCTCTCTCTCTGGTGATTAAAAGAGGCACTTTAGTCCCTTGGTTTATAATATACTATTAATTAGTTAATTTCTGTTATTGCCATAGATTTACTTTCTTCATGCGGTATTTAAAGTACTTTAATTCTCTTGGGACAAAGTAAAGTTTTAATCCCCTGAGTTTAACAGTGTCACTTTAGTCATGGAAACAAATGACTAAATGTGGCGTTGTAGCCTTGGAAGTGCAAAAAAGTTTCTTATTGATAAATTAAATATATCCAGTCGAATTCTCGAAAAACGTATATTTTCGAAGGAAGAATTTTAAACGTTTTTCAAACAATTCTTCAGTAGAAATTTTGTAAGCTAATCTAACAGAGTCGCATTGAAACGTTGAAAACTTCGGTTTCTAGTTACAGTAAATACTTTTTTATACCACTATACGATATTAAAAAACTAAATAATAAATAGAAAAAACTTACCGCAAAATCTTATAGTAATATATGCTTATAAAGTTAGCCAAGTAGTATGTCTAAAAATATATAATAAACTATTTAGGACTACATCTAAAAAAATTTTGTTACTGATGGTGGCTGGAAACTGAAATATCAAAATAACATTTTGACTCGATCATTTCATAAAGAAATAAGTACCCCTAAGAGCGTGCATTTATTTTTCCATATCCTGTATAAAATAAAATGAATATAAAATAAAAATGAAAATTGGGAATTTCAATTTTCTTCAGATCTATCAATAATGGTAAAGAATCAAAATGTTTAAGCAAGGTTTTAAATTAATGATTTAATACCCACCGTTCTTCTATGCCCAAACTCTATTTTTAATAATAGCCGAGATTCTGAATGTGAGAGGTGAATCATGTTTATCTCAACGTGATATCACCTTACCTTAGGCATAAATTAGACACATGTAAACCATTTCAAGCAGTCAAATTGAACTTTTACGTAAAAGTAACTAATTTATTTCAAAACGTTTCTAAAACTTTATATACTTTATAAAAGAAACTTTCTACAATATTTCAGTAAAATAACTCAATAAAAGCTACTATATAATGACCTAATAAATTAAGTTTCCTTTTATAAATTTTTGATTAACGGTTTCAGTTAACATACAGCAAAGTAGGTTAGAATTACAACTTTTATTAGACATGTATAACTGAATGAAATAAATATTTTACTTTTATTTGAGATATATATATATATATATATATATATATATATATATATTATATATATATATATATATATACTCCCTGTTTCGCTATTCGGATTATATGAAAAGATAATATCTATCAAAATAACGGTTTTCTTTAAATTGGCACGACAGTTCAGTATTCAATATTCTAGTGTGCAAACTTAGAAATATGTTACACAAATGTAAATAATATATAAATTATGGTAGTTCCAAATTTTATTGATTAGTGGTGTAACAAATTCACAAAACCTAGGCACTCAGTAAAGTTATTTTAATAATTTGTAAAGAAAACTAAGAAATCCTTGAGTGTACCCTAAACAAAAGATGTTTTATGAAATCGTAAATGCAAATAAATTTAAAAGTTAAGTTTAGTATCAAATTGAACAAAGAAAGAAAATTGTATATGTTATAACTTATTATATGTAAAGATACCGATATTTAAACTGCAAACGAATGTAGAACACTTTAACATGCAGACTATAGTAATTAAATTACACATTGGAGCAGAGCGCATTAATCGTTATAATTAATCTACAAATAGTGTTAGGTACCAAAAAATTATAACATAAAAGTTAATCCTTTACCGGATTGCTTCATATACATTTTAATCATCCCTAACTTCGTTGCCGCTAATGCATATAATTCTCTAGCAACCTTTCCAAAACATCTCGTCCATAGATATGTCGCACGATTAATTTCAGAGGCTGATTACCTTTTCAATAAAATTACGCAGAACCCCAACACATTTTACACACATTATAAATATTAATAAATGAATTTGCAAGTTTTTGTTGTAAAAAAGCATCGCTATATTGGAGAACGTTACTAAGGCGCCTTCTGTAGATACAAAACGTAAATAGTAGTAAAGTGAGGCATACAGCATAACATAGATGTAATTACAAACAAACAAATTAAACGAAATATTTTATTACTTAAAATATAAATAAAAATAAAACAGAATTAAATACAAATAAATACGCATGACAATATATAAAAAGCATTATGTCCTAAGCTCCGATTGAAAGTTAGTCGCAAGGTAGAAACAAAATATGAAAATTAAAGGGCGCCCTCGCAAACATACTTCAAAATTAATTAACTATGGCAGGAGTAATTTCGCTATTAAACATAATCCATAGAAAAAGGTTTAAATATTCCCTTTTACAGAAAAGGTTTCAAATCTTGGATTATAAGATTTTCGCAACCTAAAGCTCGTAATACCTCTAGCATTCTAAGTAGCCAATATTTTTCCGCATATTAATCCAAATATCTGATCGATTTGTGAAGCTACCGTTAGAATATAAAGAAAACTACTTTTTCCGTAATATGGAAATAAAGTAAAATAAATAAATATAAAATGACAATAAGTACAGTTAAAAGCAGCTTGAAGGTATAAATCGATGATGTGCTATAATAAAAGCATTAGTTAATATCATTAGTTGATAGTTTTGAGACAGTGGAGGAGATTAAAACTACTTTTTAATTAAAAAGAGCACAGTACGCGTAACTAAAAGCTACTCGTACTATTTTTAAGCAGTCCACAGATAATCGTGCAAGAACTCATCCGAAATTTTAATATGTTTGTCAAAATCAATGTACAGATAATCTACATTGTCTAAATATACAAAAAAGGTTCTACACCTGAGCCGAGGAGAACATTTATGAGATATCCCGATGTAGATGAGAGGCTGAAAGGGTTTAGTACACTAGTACCCGCTAAAATATCTGAACTGCAGATGTGGAAATTTCCACCTGCTTTAGTAAATTGAAGTTCGTCATTAAACAGTCTGATACAGAGACAATAGATTTCCAAACGTATACACATAAAATTAACGAATGGGGCCGTCGGAACAATGAGTGATTGTTTTGTTATGTACGAAAATTGAAAGAACAACAGAATCAATAAATAACAAAAGTATCCGCTCCCCGGCAAGTTTTATTGTTTTATTCGGCAGAAAATGTAATAGCTACAAAGATCTTCACGTTTAAAAACCTAAAAATTTTTACCAAAGCAGTAAATGAATACCAAAAGTATTAAGTTGAACTCTATCGAAATGTTAATTTTAAGGAATTTGCTAGAGAAGAGAGTACATTTTTAAGATTAGTTTAATAAAATTTAAAAGTCACCTAGATGATGTATAGAGCCCACTAATTTCAAGAACTACACGTTACCATCATCGGAACATTAACTTGGATTAAAATTAGATGTTCAAAACTAACGTAGCGTGTTATAAAATATGTTAAGACTATTTAAGCAAGTACAGCAGATTAAAAATATTGTAACGAAACTGAAGGGTCTCTCAGCAAGAACTTGAATTTCGAATTGTGCACCATTTTCGACAGTCAATTATTGAGTCAGCCATATTTGGTATTTGTTTTATTAAAACCATTGACATTTACGAACATGATGCGTAACAGCTTGGAAGAAAGTTTGTTAATTGTGAAAACTGATTACAAAAATGGGGAAAATTTTACTGTGATGATTTGCAAGTTACATGATCATTTCGGTGTACTATAGAAAATTTAAATAAAAAATTTGAGCGGTCGTTTTCGTTGAAAGATGGAAGACACCTACCCCTCATCGGCCCAAAAGATCGGTAGAAAACAGTGCAGCTGTGAGGGGCAGTGTGGCAGTACGACCAAACATCTCCATTCGACATTGTTACCAGGAATTATACCTTCATCTCAGCACTCTTCAACGAATTTTGAGAAAAAATTTACACCTTCATGCTTACAAGATGCAGCTGACTCAACAGCTGCAGCCTAACGATTATAGACAGCGCAGAAACTTTGCCAACTGGATCTTGGAACATCTGTAAACTGACGATGAATTCCACAACAAAATCATCTTTAGTGACAAGGCTAATTTCCAGCTAAGCGGCTTCGTTAACAAGCAGAATTCTCTGATCTGGGGAGAGGAAAATCCACATGCCTTTCAAGAACTTCCGTGTTACATCCTCAAAAAGTGACAGTTTGGTGTGCCATGTGGACAGGAGGCATAATCGGACCCTACTTTTTTGAAAATGGTGAAGGTGCCGCCTTGACTGTCGACGGAAATCGTTACTGGACCATGTTGAGAGACTTTTTTGGGCAAGAATTAGATGAAATGGGCATGAATGAGATGTGGTTTCAACAGGATGGCGCCACCTGTCACACTGCACGTGAAATAATGACGTTGTTGCAAACCAAGTTTCCAGGTGGTGTGACTTCTCGCTTTGGAGACCATAACTGGCCGCCAAGAAGTTTCGATTTAACTTATTTGTAAAATAAGGTCTATGCGAACCATCCTGAGACAACTGAAGAACTCAAAAAAGAAATTGCACGTCAAATTCGTCAAATCCAGCAGCGTTTACTGCAAAATGTACTGCAAAATTTCGTCTAAAGAGTGCATGCCTGCCGAAAGAGCAACGGTGACCATTTAACAGATAGTTTGCTTCATGTGTAAATGACATTACTACCTCCGCACATATGTAGAAAAAAATGTAAATAAAACATTAAATTAATATATTTTTTTACTTTTTAAAATTCAAGTTTTTGCTGAGACACCCTATAGTTAATTGTTTAGAAGTATTTTTTATATTCACTAAATTACAACTATTTCTTTACACGTAGTTATTTTTCAGTACACCAATAATAAACGATTATATTCAAATTTATATAAAGACCTACAAGATAATATTCTACGCAAAAACTAACTAACTAAAGGAGTTTAACTGTTTATATGGAAAGGAAATATTGTAGAAACACATACAATTTTCTACAATTTTACAGAATAGAATTAGTCAAAATGTTGATGTAATAAATTCCAATAACATGATTCATTGGTGATCCTGAAATTATTTAGTTAGATGTCGGTTGCAGTAATGAGTCATTTGTGATTACATCGTTTATTTCAGTTCGTAGAAACCTTTTAAATTGTTCTGGAATGTTCCATGGAATTTTTATTGTTTCTAATTTTACTGCAATATTTTAGAAATTGAGTTGAGCAGTCAAAATTTCAATTTTGTAAAAGATTTGAACGTTATCTGTTGTGCCAGGAAGTAAAATTATTAACTATGGCATATGTTTCACATAGAAATCAATAAATAAAAATTCGTTTATCATTATAATAATTAGTACAGTCACCTATTAAATAACAATTAAAAAATCTAATTTGACGATTTTCAGAGGCTGTTGATAATTTACTTTCAAATTGATTTGGAAGTATTTACAGTAGTAATTGGCGTAGGAAAGCTAATCATTACAAGGCACGATTATAAGATAATTAAATTATTTCAAACCGCCTAGTATATTCGTTTATTATACGTGAACCGTATGCAATAATTTTAGTATTCCATTTTTCAATATTCAATAAATTGTGTAATAATTTTGTATTTCAAATTTAACAATTCGTAGTGCATTATTTAAAAATTAAATCGTTAAAATGAAGAAACAATAAATGCTTTTGTCCATTCAAATAAATTTGCTTACTTGACAATAAGATAATAATGCAGTCGATTTATGCATCTTGCAAAATCTAAAAGAAGTGCATACGTTTTCCTTTGAAGTAGAGCTCTTGGCAACGGTCGGTATCAAGCAGTGAACTGTATGTTAGTTCCGGTATAGATTTTTTATAAAAATATATAATAGCCAAATGGAGGGAATATGCAACAATCGTTAATCAGTAACGATATTTTGATGAAAGTAAAAAGTATTCGCCACAGTTACGCCAAAAACTAGCCTCGCGTTTCGCAAATTAGAAAGATGGTGCTCAATTGTTAGGTGAATTTTTTAAAATTGTTATCTCCAAAGAATGTTTGGAATTTTGGATCCCAAATGTTTCCCACTAGGTTACCTGGGGAAAACCACAGCATCCCATAATACCAAAAGAAATTGTGGTAGGCGTCCTGACGGTATCATGTCCTTAGTATAAATTTTATGCTTTATTCTTAGCTACTTTCATGAAAAATTATTCAACTTTAAACTTTTGGATGGCATATTTGAATAATAAATCGCTTGCTAATAATTATTAAGTGTAAAGTGGAATCCACAGTACGAACAAATTCTATGTTGCTCAGTTATTAAAAATTATTCATTTATTTTTGGATATTTAATAAAAATTACTGCAATTTGTGCAATTTTAAGTCTGGAGATTGTTATACACATAATGATTGTGTATATCGTAATTTTAAGTTAATTTAGGTAAAGCAGTGAAATGGCGACTATGATGTTATTCTAGAGCATAAGTACTGATTTTGATACCTTTGTACAATGTATAATTTTCATCAATACAATATATGTATTTGTTAAATTTTAATATTTTATTACAATTTAGGATAGTAAATGATGTACAGTTCCAATATGTATCAATATTGTAAAAGCAGTGTAATATTCCAGATTGATTGAATGTAGGTACAATTACTTGAGGCTATTAATAACTATAGGGCAGGGATGTAACGTCATTTTAAATATTTATCTGAGTTCACTTACCTCTAGCACCCTTGGATAATGTCAGCATTCTTGATTATGACGTTGATAGGTATTCAATTCTAGGTATTCTTTATGACAATCTTTTAGCGTTAAGTTAGAAAATTCACAACCGCAGACCATGAGCGTAGCTAAGGCCCTCCTGTTGAAAACTAATTCCAAATTAACAACTATATTGATGCAGTTATTCACAGGTTCTAACACGAACACTAATTGTAACCTTAAGTTAAGTATGAAAGTTACTTAAGACAATTCTTCTCGTGAGAAGCGTGTATAAATTACAAAGGAAATCTCTGCCACCATAATCCTCCTACAATATTACATTCATTCCTTAAGCATGGTAATATTTATTATATTAATGTGGGTCTGATAGATAAGTAAAGTATTGTCACACAATTTTCAGTTGTTTAACTTCAAGTAATTTTTCATTGAGATTTTATTTATTTAAGTAATTTTCCCTCATACCTAGATGCCAAAATTTCGCTTTCAGCGCTTGATCTAATTCATGCGAGGATGGCACCAAACCAAAGATTTATCTGTGGATAAATCGGCGGTTATCATCACAAACAAGGTGTCTGAAATTTAGATGCCCTTTCTAAAAAATTATTTAATATAACTAATTTATTTCTCCAAAATTTTAAATTTCATTTCAAAACACCAAATAGTTTGCATAAAAACAGTTATATTGCGGTAAGGCTGTAATTAAAATAACAGAATTATTGCATTATTTCCAATCAGATTTAATTTTATACATTATGGGTACCCATATTTATAATACTTTGCGATGTCAGGGAGCAAAATATCAAGTTTAACCAAAAGTACCGTTTTAAGTATTACAGTGGTAAAAATACAACTCTTGAGTTAAATGTGCGGCCGTTGTAAATGTTTAAACAATTTAACGGTAATGAATATCAGCAAAAATTGACGTAAACACGGATCTTTATGTATGATATAGGCATAACAAATTGATTCACTTCGGTTAATTGTTCCCAAACAAAGACTAAATGCTTAAATATTGTAATCTTAATTAATTAGTAGACTAATTATCTAGAATAAAGTATTGACCCCTTTTCGTGAGTTAAGGTGGCGCTAACAATACTTCTTTCATTAAGTTAAGTTTAAATAATCAAAGTTCAAAAATATTGACATGAAATGTCCAGATCTCACTTGAGGTGAGCAACTTCTGCAATGAATTAATAGGTAGTGTTAATATGAATTCGGTACCTTTGATAGTGGTAAATGTTGACGGCCAGGTTTTCAGGAATTTATTGTATCGAAAATACTTGTCCCGACGTTCAACGACTCCTTTTTGATTTAGTTGGACGGGATAACAAATTTCTTGGTCTTTGTTAATAGATTGGCAGAAGCGCCTATGATTCTAAACTCTTTTCAGTTTCCGATCTACGATGAACACAAAAACGGGTAACTAATTCGAATATATTGTTCTGAAACGGCCACGGCACTTCATGCTAAGCGTACATGTACCTTCGAAGATCGGTACTCTAAACTATGCTCGAAGCAAGCTCTCTTTAACCTTCCAATTCTCGGGGAACGGGGGGTGGGGGATGTTCTTGGTTGCCAAATATTTTTAGAAACGAACGTGCGTTTGCCAATCGTTGCAGTTAAGTACTGTTTACGTTTGAAAATCAGGGGTTTTCAAAAGTTACTTTTAAAAATAGAATTTATAATGATAGAGAAATCCTTATTTGTAAATGTTGGT
>JAHWXV010626863.1:0-13154 GCA_024586415.1 Phrixothrix hirtus | reverse complement strand
CCATTTCGCTGTGTCCTCTTCTTACTCTAGCCCTTGTCCAGTACCAGTACCGGTGATCGTTTTTCCAATATTTTAATTTCGTTGACAGATATGTAAAAATGTTTTTTGACAGATTTGACCTATATAAATTTTTACATATCAGGAAAGAAATTTTCTCCAAAAACGTGGAATTGGAGTGTGCCTTCTTTTGCTGGGGACCACTACACTCCCGGGCCACGAATTATCGGCCTCGGGGTAATTAATTCGTCTCAGTTTGCGCAAAAAATCAATTTTAGTATGACAAGCAAAAATTCACTCTTGTCAGAATTTCGCACACTTGATCGTTCCCCGAGCATAGGCGTGTTTGAGAATGTATATATTGTTCTGCCACAATTCGGGCCTCGTCTTTTCTCAGATACATCTTCTAACAAAGGTACAGGTACAGTATGCACGCTTTTGTTATCCGCGTTTACGCGAAACATGTTTAAAGTGCATGCCAAGTACAGTTGCCATTAGGTGGAAACAGGTATACTTCAGTTTGCGCATCTTAACGTATATTTTTTTCACTATCATCATATTACAATCAGTACAGCGGCAACTGTACGTATGTGAGTATCTATTTTCAATACTATAATCAGTAGACCTGCAAGTTCGCGTATGCAGTTCTATTTTCAGATTGGCAAGGAAGAGGATAACAATTGATTCTATCGACGTGAAAAAATGTGTACGAAAGATGTTCGTTAGAAAATTTAGATCGCTGTGAGAAAGGTGATTATGATATTGACATTAAGCGTGCTATGGGATTTATTGAAAACTATTCGTGACAGTGCGGAATCAATTCGAAAGACATTTAAACGTTAAACCAACCTCAATGTAACGAAAGTGACTAAATCTCGCTCGGAGGCTATGGAAAGAATGGGAAAAGTGTTACCCTCGATTGAGCACAACAACAACTAACACACGCCTCTTTCTGCAGATGTAATTCAAGCTAAAGCTAAGGGTTTGTTTGAAGATCTCACTAAAGAACAGGGCAACATCACCTTTCTCTGATAGTTTAAGGTGGTTCGAACGTTTCAAGCATCGGCTTGGTTTCCATAATATAAAACTAACAAGGGATGCAGCTGTGGCAGACAAATTCAGACCAAATGAATTTAAAGAAAGGTTTAAGCAAATTATGACAGAGAAAGGTTACATACGAAACAGATTTTTGACCTGGATGAAACGAATGCCTAGCCGTACATTCAAAACTGCGCTTGGTGTTAAGGGCGCTAAGGATCGATGCTCTCTCCTTTTAGGTGGAAATACTGTAGGTAATTGTAAATTAAAACCTCTTATGATCTATCGTTCACAAAATCTGAGGACATTGAAGAGATTTGATAAGAGTAGGTTGCCTGTTCACTGGCGGTGGAACAAAAATGGGTATTTTGCCAAAAAACTAGATAATGAGTTGAAGGCGCATTGTCAGAAATGAAACATCCTTTTCGTAATTATTCTCCTAGATAATGTTCCCAGTCATTTATCTTCCATTATCGAGTCGAATGAAAAATATCTTCATTATGTTTTTGTCTCCTAGCACCATTTTTATCTTTCAGCCCATGGACCAGAAGACTGCCACATTGAAGTCCTACTATCTACGTTAAACTTCTTCAAATCTCATTGACAAATGTAACTTGAAAGATAAAGTTACTATCAAGACATTCTGGCGACAGTTTAACATTAAAGTAGCGATTGATACAATTAGAAATGCATGGAACAATATCACTCCAAAATCTATAAATGGGATTTAGAGAAAAATGTAGCCTGTTATGTCAGTTTCAGAAAATGAATTTGGAGAGCTAGTGGGCACGCCACAAAAATTGATTTTCACTGATATTGCTGAAGAGACTGTGTGTGATGTTCTGAACTTTGGCTATCACTGAGGGTAATAAGGAGGAAGAAACCAAAGTCGAGGAAGTTCAACCGGGAAGATAACAAAGGCCTTCCGAATGGCAGGCTGCAAAGGCAATTTTAGAAGACAATGCTTCTGAGATGGAGAGAAGCACTAAAATGAAGACAGTAGTTAAACATGTTCTAAGTGCTACAAAGACCTTCATGAGCAGATGGTGAAGAAAAGATCAGCAGTCAACAATCGAACGTTGTTTTCCAAAACAGCTTGATGCTTCAAACGAAATTCAAGTGTTCACTTCAGCTGCAAATGTTGTCTCTTCAGAAACCACTATTAAGGTGTGATATTGGACTTTATAAGATTACTATGCTGTATACCTTGAGTGTCTTTGTGAGTTTTTTTTTGTTTTTATATTTTCTGCATTATGCTTAGTTATAGAAACATGGTATTGGCTGTTTCTGGTCTAAGCAGTGGGAAAACTGATTTAAGTGGAACTTAATCCTATATTTTACATATAAAATTATTCCTGTTTTACGCATATTCGTTATACAGGGTGTTCCGAGAAACGTATGCACATATATTGCAATTTACCTGCATATGAAAATTTTCTAACTTTTACTTGATGAAAGGTTTGAGTTGTAAACCTTTTTACTATATTTAGTATTTTTTTGTAAATCCTTCAATGAAAATAGTGTGATTATTTGTTTCCTAATAAGAATTTTTAAATATCTCTTAAAGATGCCGCTCGATTCTTTTTACAATGGAGGATGTAGCTGCTTTAAAACAGTGCTTTTAAATACTTTATTAGTTTCTACAGTGCAGAAATGTTTATGCAGATATCTTGCGTTTATACCTTGAAATTTTACAGTCTCATATTCTCATAATTTATTTCTTTTTTAGCGTTCCTATACGGTTCTTAGTAGCAATAAATTCAAATATAGCGTTTTTTCATGATAACATTTTTGTAATAGGTATTTGTTTCAAGTTTAATTTCGAACTTGGCAATATTTTTTTATATTTACTGCATTTTACGGAAATGAGTTTCAATTCCTGCAAAGATAACGTAAATTGTAAGAAATGTTATATCATATCTTTTTAATTTCCGCATTTGGTTATGAATATTTAAACCAATACGCCTTGAAAGCAATTATTGATCATTAACTAAAAGTTCACGTATACTTTAATAGAACACATTATTCAATTTATTGTAGGACGCAATTTGTAAAATCTTATGGAAATTTCCTTCTTAAAAACGGTACACTGTTAAGCACGCGACAAAAGTTATCATTGTTTACTTGTTATTATTAACAAAATACACGTAAACATTTATATTTTTGTCGCAAACGTAGCTTGTTCATATTTTAAGTTTTGATTTCTATTGTGTTCAAAAGATAACTGATATTTATTAAAATTTATTCAACCCCGTCAATAGAAGCATGAAATAATTAATTATTCGATAATAGTTTCGTTAAAAATTCTTAGTACTTTGTTTTGAAAGCTTGCTTAAAAATGGCGGATCACTTGATCATTGATCGGTATTATATGCGTGTTAATCAAAAATTATTGTAAATATTAGAGATTTATACAGGGTGTCCCAAGCAATCTATTAAATTGTACTACTATAAATGAAAGATAAAAATATACACAAATCATCTAATAAGCATTTGTCAAAAAATGAACCGTTTTAGAGTTATGCCAATTTTAAAGATTTGCGTAATGCGTTGGTTTTAATGGTTCAATAGTTAACATGTTTTTCTTCGATCCTAAAGGATGCGGATTTAAATCAAGCCGAGCTTTATAATTTTTCAGCAGAAAATGTTTAAAGATGGATGAGCAAGTATGTGATATTTGGAACACCTTCAGATTTGGCTAAATTCCAGTAATTGAAGTTATTCGGACAAAGACATTTTCGGCACCCCGACCCCTTAGCTAAAAAATGAATAACAGTAATCAAATGATATTTTAGTACTAGTGATATTTAATTTTATTGACATTTACATTTGTACGAAATACTTTTCTACGTAATTGATTATTGATTATTCAAATGTTGAAATGGCCGACATTCATTTTCTGATGGTTTAAGAAATGAAAATTCACGAAAAACCGCCACAGCACTAAACGTCGTTAGGACTCAAATTTGGAAGTAAATAGAGGGATGGACTTTCCTAAACCGGAAACGCCACCGACTGTAGACTACAATCCTAATAGTGATAAATCAAAAAGCGTCGTTAGTAACTTTTACAGATTATTGATCCTTATTGAGAATATCTTTCAGTAACTGGTACGCCATTGGTGGGAGTAACTCGTAAATCAGTTGGAGTCACCGTAGTTTGCGATATCGGTGACCTGTATTGATAGTTTCAAATTATGCTAATCAAATTAACACTTTTGAAACGGCAAACGTTTTATACTTATGGTTCTAATAAGATATTCAATGGAAATAAACAAATTAGAGTATGAGCTAAACCACCAGTGCGTAAAATTTAGCTAGTACCACGTATAACATTAGATACGAATTCTTATTGGCTACAAAAACAGGTATACTTCATCAGAACCAGTAGATATACAGAGTACTGCAAACCTTTGCTGTTTGAATTTGCCAACAATGGCCATATTTGTAACAAATTTTATTAAAATACATAGCAGTTATGGCAAATTATTATTTTATTACCTAAAATACCAGTTTTGGTGGGGCATATATTTTACGAGGTGCAAATTGATATAAATATGCCCAATATGTTCGACATTGCGGTAAGCTGTACGGGAAAGCTGGGATGTCCATAATATAAGAAGCAAGTATATGGTGTGTAAATATATACAAATATGTACAAAATTTTAACAATGGATCGCACTTAAAGTCGGTTTCTGTGATATTCTTGCAATATAAACGCCGAGTACGTACATACGTACATTAAATGAGCATCTATTAATTCGTACATTATATAGCTTAACGAGTACCATATATAAATGTGTGGCTAAAAACCTATTTTATTTGTTTTGGACTTGAGCGTCTTAAATGGTTTTGAAATCGATCAGTACATCTAGATTATCGTCCAGATTGTCGTCCAGTCCCACAAAAAGTGTTAAATAATAACCTGTCATTTGTTATTGACCAACCATAATGTTTTAAGTGAGTATCTAAATATCGTGATTGTTTATTATTTTTGCATCGTGAATACTAGAACTATAGCTTATGAATGTGGTCAATGCATTTATCAAAGTCTTCAACATGCAGGGTTGTTATGAAATAGTTACAGAAGTAAAATGGCTTATTCTAGTTATTAAATGAGGCACATTTTTGTGTACCACTGACAGTGTTACGTAAAACGTTACAGATGCTCAAGTAAAAAATGTTCAATGAATTCTCGACATAACAAATTATAACAACATATCGAATTACATCTCGTGATTTATTTACTCATAAATAAGGTACTTGATCCACAAAGTATGATCTAATTTTTAATTATGTACATTATCTTTGAAATAAAAATTGAAAATTGCATTAAAAGCATAAAAGATAGGTTATATTTATATTAAAATTAAAAATAAGTTACTCCTAAAGATTGCAATTTTAATTGTGATGTAATTGGATATTGGCGTAAAAACACGCATTAGCGTAACGCATGTTTTACGTATGTTACTATGGTGCGTGAGTATGTGTAATGCTTTCCAGAAATTATAAAACTACGAATTATTTACTTTACTTTACGTTTCATTTAAAGTAAATTTTTAAAATGCTAAAAAAGCACACCTACACTAATTATAATAACACAATCTTCTATAATTTAAAATAGTTTGCAGCCACTAATGAAATCTAAAAGGTTGCATTACCGGTTAAGAGAAAATGCGGGCTTTTTATGCATTTATCTTGCTTAATATTTTCGAAATAGAAACATTCTTTAAAAAGACAAAAATTCAAATCCCTTTGGGATACTTTTTTGTGCCTTTTATAAAAGTTTGAGAAAAATTGAGTAATCAATAAATAATTTCATATTATGTACGTAAAGTTGAGAAGTGTGTACTTTATTATTCATTTTATCTTAAACATTTGCACAAGGTACAAAAAAATCATGCCAAAACCATATGTATTTTTTTTATTGCAATAAGGCTTTTAATTTAGAAATAATGAAAAGAAAAGCAAATGCAAGCGGTCTTAATAACTAAGTTGTTACCATTTTTTGATATATTTTACTTAAAAAAATTAAAAAAGCACACATTCAGTAAGAAACTAGTTAATAAATCATTGTTTCAAAAAGTACACAATCAAATCCAATTTAATAACGAAATTTTTTTTATCAATTTCTCTTACGCTGAAAGATCAATGAACACAGTGCTAGACATATTCAACTGCAATGACGTGTACAATGAGTAACATTTACCTTGGAATAAACGTACATGATTTCTTCGAAAATTAGGATAAAACTTCTTACTCTAAAACAAAAATTCGAACACTAAATTCAATTGTGCCCAATTGTAAATGATTTAATTATTTTTGTTGTTTTCTGTGAATGTATGTGGCATAAATATTACGTGGTTAAAATTTCTGCAATCATTTCAAAGCAAACCTATTGTGCAGTACTCATATAACATCTGTATATAATGGTGGACAAGATGTAGAATAAGTGGAAAACCTTCTTGATATAGTGGAACAGAGCACTGGTAGCTCACACAAAATTAGTGCTATATTGAAATTCCCCATACAAAAATGATCCGTACACTACACGAGTAGGGCTTATATTCATACCACATACAACTTTTACAACGCCTACAACTAGGAACCATGTTAGACGCATACAATTTTCTTGACAGATAAATGCTGATTGTTAGCTGAGCTTGCTTCCATATACACTTTGGGTTGTATCTACCTTTTGATTCCCGTACCAAAAACGTGGAAATGCAGTCGATTGGTCATTCTTAGTTATATTAATGGTACAACTTATAAACAAGATCGGACTCAAAACTTTATCTGCAAATGAGTTTTTTGTTATACATACACGCAAACAAATATTTGATGTGAACGTAGTGCAAGCAACTTATTTCGTATAAGTCCTGTACATTTTTGACATTATACCGCAAACGTTGCTGGAATACTAGGTTGCTTTCTATCGGTTGCATTATAATAAGTAAAAAACATGTGAAAATCGGAGAAAATGGAAATCTGTTATTAAACCATTCAATCTAATACAATTGCAAAAATGTAATTCACAAAAATTGACAGAGATGAAGTAGAATGTGTCATTAATAAATAATCTCTGATCACGTTTTTAGAATTATTACCCAACAATGGTGTAACGAAGATTCTTAAGTTATTTAGATCAAATGCAACCATAATTTTTAATGTACGTCAAAACAAATAAAAAATGACGGTTCCCATCTTTTAAAAAAATATATAATATATATGCAAAACTATTTTTAAATTACATACAAAAATCCCATGCAATTAAGATTTAAAAAAATTTTATTTACAATGTCCTTAAAAATAAATTAGAAAACTAATTTGTTAATATACTTTTAAAATTACACTGGAATTAAATTTAGCCAACTATTTGCCATGTGATCCAAAAAATAAAAATGACGCAAATAACAATGTTTGTATTAAATGTCAAAATAAGCACGAATTTAAGTCGAACTCATTTAATGTGTAAGATTTCCCTGACATCGTTCTTCAGCGGTTGTCTCAGGTGTTTAAGTTTCGGTTGCGGGAATCTCGCACTTTTTACCAGGCAGGGAGACCACGAATTGTTAGATTACTAAAAAAAGTTAAGACTTGAATTGTGTTGATAAACATCATTCTAACAATAAATCACCTGCGTGAATTTTATCATAGCTCTTATGGAACATAGTCTTATTTTATTTACCATGGAAGCAAATTTTGGTCGTAGTCAAGAATTTTCACAACATTGGCAAAAACTATTTGTGCTATGTAGTCTTCCCCAAAAATGAAAAATTATAAGATGTTATGCGTAAAAATAAATAACGGCTTTAATGTTGATAATAAACTTTTCTTAAGTAATAGTCAATCCAAACGTTTTCGTTCGTATAATTGTTGATACAATTCATCATCACCAAGGATTTCAATCTTTTTATATTTCAATTATTATCGTAGCAGAGGGTTACTCGGTTTAATACAGTATTGTAGGATTGAAACACAAAGGTACATGTTAAAGAATTCTTCTTGTAGTCTTTAATAAAGGGATGCTTCTGAAGAGAATTTTTAATTTTAGTTTTATTGTAATATTGATGTATATATAATTAGTTGTTAGAGTGCATGCTTAAATTTGTTGTGTTTGTTTGTATGCTTAATTGTTCTTTTATTTAGAAGTAGGTTAATGAAGAATTTTTATTTATTTTTTATATTAATTAGTCTTGCAGAGAAGAAGCTCTCATATACTAACGAAGAGTAGAACTAAGTTCTACTTTTCAGAATTAGAAATTGTCCCATTACAAACTAACCGTTGGAGTATCTATCGAAAAATCCTGGGTTCAAATCCCAGTCAAGGAAAATTTTTTGTGCCTTTTTCGATTTTGTAAATTTCATTAATTCATATTTATACTTACTATTGGATCCTAGTAGTTTTGAGTCGTATATTTCTAAATTTGAATTATACACAGCCTCTTCAAATATTAATGTCCTAATATCTTTTATTTGAAGTATTGGATAGGCAAAATATTTCAACTTTTGCCACTCATTCACCATATAGAACCATCTGTATTTTTTCAAGGATGCAAGAATCGAAAATATTAATCATCTTTGGAAAAGAATACAAATTCGTTTTGTATTATACAGAATTTCTTGGTATTTTTGAATGAGTTAATTGTCAGATTCTATTTTATTATGCTTATTTAATTAGAACTTTTGCACGTATTTATATTTAAATAAACTTCATGCCGACCTCATTTGTTGTAGCTGTTAACATGTTTGCATTTACGGCCAAAGGACGCTGTTCAAATATGGACGTGGTCGGCAAATGTTTTACAGGAAAAACATGTCTTTTTCGGTGATAGGAAGTAAAATGTAGGCCCCACGTCAATGTGATATTTGATCCTACTGGCGGTAGAATACCTCCAAATTCGGCAAAATTCTAGTAGACATGGCGAAATGACTAAAGTCGTTTACAACATCTCGACGTTTTAAAACTTCTAACATAGCCATTGTCCCAAAATTGCTATTCTAGTTTTCTAAAACTTAAAATTAAAAAAAAAGTCTATTAAAAGTTTGTAATATTAACAATGTAATAATGTTATATGTAGGAACTGGATTCGTAAACTCTTCAGTTATTTCAGTAAGAACTTTACTAAAGGATATTAACATAGAGCCAACAATTTTAAATTTAGAGCTGCAAGTGCCTGAAATTTAATGTTTGCAAATATATAGTCAATTAATACATTTATTGCATGCTTTTAAGCCAGGAAGTATCGATCTTTGCAACTATGCCAAATTTGGCTATAGATTTTTGCTACACGTTTAACAATTTATTCTGGTACTCAAAACTGTTTAATAAATAAGGCTTTATCATGAACGAAATAATCTTTTGCAACGTTCCCTTTCAAAAGGAAATTATTTAAAACAGCTGTTTAATTACATATCATTCAAATACAGGATATGTAAGATTTAATAAACCATTAAATTACACTGTAATCAAAAACTTTGGTTAATGTATTCGCAAAATATTTAAAGTTCGATATTTATTCAATAAAATCTCAATGCCCAAATAGATCTTTCCTTATATAATTTAAAAAATAATTTTAAATTGATTGAAGTTGACAACTCGAGGGCGGTTCATTTTTTCGACCATTATTTATTCATCTCCAAAATATAATGGTAAAGTTTGATGGAATGTTTTTGGGACATAATTTATTCAGCACAATTCGGTATAATTTAGTATAATTTCTGAATGTAAAAATGACGTTAACCAGATAGATTAAATCACATTCATCGCTTTGATTTTTTTTTGCTTTTACCTTTTATTCCCTTGAACTGTTTAGCATTTTTCAAATAACTGAATTTCTAACAGTTGTAACGTGTTGATTAAAGTATTGAGTAGAAAAACGCATAATTTAACATTACTGTTAATTTTTAATAAATTGAAACTACATTAAAAATATATTTATTGGGAAATAACATACTTTCTTGGAATTATTTAATTTTAAATTTCTTGTCTACTTTGTAAATAATTGTATTGAAACATGACTAATTTAAGTCTAATAAAAGTTCTTTAAACTTGAAAGCACTTTCATTTAAAATAGTTCATAATTTCTAATACCTGACGTTTATGATGTTCACATAAAACCTTTACTTACTTAATTAATTTTGTATACAAGATCGTGACTGTTATGTAATGTACAACTTGCTTATAAAGTTAATTATTTGACATTTTTTATGACGATGATCCGTTGATAAATTTAATTTAACGTAATGGAAGAATCAAAAACATTTGGCCAGGTTCTCAAGCTTTTTATTTTATTTTAAATGTTATACTTATAATACAACTGACCAGTGATGTATACTCACTTGTATATAGGACAATCGAAGTTTAAATTGTTATGCAATAAGTTAAGGCTTTATTGGGTACTTAGATAACACGTAGAAAGGAATATCTTAGAACCGATATTTCAGTTGCAGTTGAAGCTTAAGATTGCTTAACGACACTTGGTTACTGTGGAAACGGTTATTACTACAATGGTGTCTATGAAAATAAAGCGGTATTTAAATATTCTAAAGCTTAAGTTGATACTGAAATACTGGCTCTTAGAAAATTTTATTAAAACGTATTTAGATTCGAACACGTAACCGATCAACTTGTTTCCAAAACGATCACACCCGTAATACTGTTTAATAAATCTTTACGCATTTTATTTATTTATTTGACGCACACAAGGCTCAAAACGACCTATTCAGCGACCGAGATTCAATTTCATAACAACATATCGAGCAAGGGGACATGCAATCCATTTAAAGCTTGGTAGTAAGATATTTGACAGCTAAAATTGGCGTTACGCCATTTAGAGGCGTACCTACGTGGTGATGCTTCTGAACTTACGGTTTTTTGCGGCTACCAGGCTACCAGATGGGGAAGTCCGCGATAGTTATAGAGTAAAACACTGAAGTTCAGAAACGCTGTAGGGTGAAATAAATCAAGTTTAGTGGGCGCCACGCCATTCTTCGTTATCTGGATTCATAGTATTGAAATAAGGAATCGATACCTTGGTTCGAAATACAGCCGAGATAATAGGTACTTAAAGTTGACAGGACGATAACGGTATGCCACTGGGTTATAAGGATCGTCTCGTTTTACCTTACCTTTCTTTATATATTGTAATTTAACTGATATTTACGTATTTGTTTCAACAAAATAGTGCTTTAAAAGAATAATCGGTATGCTGAGATATATTTGTACAGACAACTAAGATGCTTTAATCTAAAATAACCAAGGATTCTGCGGTTTCCAAATATTAATTACTCTACTGTTATTCATAGCGGTTTAATTACGTGACTTATAAAATACACGAATAGCAAAGCTAACAGTAAAAGTTCTGCACAATTAAGCGATAGATATAATTTAACGGTTGGATCCAAATTTAGATAAAAAGGACCTGATTTTGATGTAAGCGTCCTCAGTAAATGTTCGGCAAAGAACAAATAAGAAGCAGTCAATTACTTTATTAACTGTAACGGTATCTGGTTGCTGGTATATGCAAGGACAAGTTAATGAAGATTATACGGAAACATCTAATGTACGGTACCCTGATACAGAAGACCTGTTGATTCCCTGGTGGGTTTACGTCGGACTAGCATTGATTCGAGAGGGGGATGGATACACTATGAGCGCGTTAGTTTAATTAACCTGAATACTAGGGTAATAACGCGCGCCGAAAACGTGATGGGCGAGTGCTCAACGAGAATACATGCGAGCAGTTTTAAGTTTTAAGAATTACTGACTAGTAAGATGCCAAGCTTAACAGAAGGCAGAAGTTATGTTTTTCAAGGATTTTGTTGGTAACACATAATTGTGTTTGGCACTAGGAATTTTACTTAGAAACGTAAATCGTATTTATGGCGTTTATGCAGTTGCTTTTATATGCAAGCTTTTAGCGACATTGTAATAATTAAAATTGTATCACACCTTCAGGAATAATTAATCAATTAAGATTTAATTTATTTCAACAATACGAAATGTTATGAAATTAACAGATATTTCAGCACAAATATCCTAGTATTATTAAAAATAAAAGGGTGTACGAAATATATTGTAACAAAACTAGTTAATTGTTTAAAAATCTTTACTTATATTCACTGATATTAGAATTATTTATTTTCACTTATTTATTTAAATATCCAGTTCACAACAAATATTTAAATTCCTATTTATGTATAACAGCAACTAACAGGACAAGATTCTAATTAAAACTAAAACTAAGGGAATTTATTCTAGAATAAAATTAGTCATAATAATGATGTAATAAATTGCAATGCCTGACTCATTGCTCACCTTCAATAGATATCGGTTACCGCAATGAGTCATTTATGATTACATCATCTATCTTAATTATAAGGAACCTTTTGGATTATTCTAGAATGCTCCATTGAGTTTTTATTGTTTCTAATTTTGTTACACTATTTACAGGGCATAGCTTCATAACTGCTAGGTTATTTAATGTTAAAAATCAAGCTCTCTTACAACTAAATCCGTTTTGACTTTTCACTTCACCGCATGAATCCGTAATATTTCGAGAAAATTTTCGAAAAAATTCCAAGAAAATGATCTCTGATTTTCGAAAGTCGATTTAGATGTCAGAATTGCTACAATTCTTCTTTAGACTCTGCCTAACAATATTTTATATTGTTTTTCTACATTTAATTTAACTTACACTTCGATTATGTGAATAGTTTTTTTTAAGTGCATGGCCATAACTCATTGTCTTTCGTAACTCTCTTCAAGATTCGATTTCTGGTAGAGCAATAAAAGCAGCACTAACTTTTTGGTGGTTCGTAAATCAACTAAAAGTATCCTGCACATCAATGAGGCACCTCCTGGAGACGCCTTGACTAGACTAAACATATAGGTTATAGAAGTAAAGTGTCAACTAATAAGATGAAAATACAATGTAGAATGTCACTAACAAGAAAAGGGTCCCAACCCGAACTCACCGATGTCATTGATTTTTTGATGTTGTATAACATCAAAAAATAAGACACGTATTTTTTTATCTGCTGTAAAGCACTTTTAAGACATGAAAACCACCCTCAAAGTTCACCCCCAAAAACGGTTTTTTAATATATCTCCGCTTC
>JAHWXV010626862.1:0-11388 GCA_024586415.1 Phrixothrix hirtus | reverse complement strand
AGACCTAGTCGGTCTTTATCTTAGTGACAATAAGAAGCTCATGTAAATAATAATAATTAAATATAATTATTAAATCACCAGGTAATTGCATTGTTTTATTGGCTTTGTGAATGCTAGCATAATCCCAAGTAACTTTGGGATAGTGTTAACGCAAAATTAGTGTTTTAAAGCTAGTGTGTGCCGTTACTCGTGTGGATTACCGAGAGTCCGGAATCTCCCTTAATAAATAAAATTACCCTGGTGTCAGAACTGATAACGTGTTGTACGCTTGCCGTACCCAATAAAGCTTTGGGATTAGCAGGTATCCAACAATATATACACTTGATTTCATCAGAATTGGTAAGTACATTTTACATTTAATATTAAATTTCGCTATTTGCATTCTCATTTATACTCGTACATAAATTTCTTCTATATTTTATCTTCGTATTTGCAGTCCATTTTATATGATATTTTGTTGTGAATTGAATCGTTTTGTTTATTACACAAATCGGCACTTCCCACGTTTCATTATATTTACATTCGGGAAATCCCCAGTTGTAACATTAGTGCAGTGGTAATGACCAGGCTGCATTTCAATGAACCGATATGTGCCCAGTAGCACATTCAAAACCTACTGGTGGTCCTTCGAAGTTGCTTCGTCTAGCGTCTCCATATATTTTGGTCGCTTCGAGTCCAGATATTCTTGGTCATTTCAAATCACTATATTTCTATTTTGTTTGTTCGAATCCGAAATTTTTGGTCAGTCCGAATCGGATATTACTAATCCTTCGGTAATATAATTCTACGCCTTTGTCTAAATATTTCTTATTCCGTTAAGTCGAATATTATAGTTATTCTTCATTGCGGATTCTAAATCCCAAATTTATTCAAATGTTGTTTAATTATTTGTCTTGTCAAAATGCCAAACTTTACTATAAAATTATTCAATCGCATAATTAAACAAGCTCGATATAGCTTGGAATAAATCCTCACGCAAGTTGAATCTTCCAAAACCCTCAAATTTGATTTCGCCCAGGAACACCTTGATGCCGAATATCAAAACTGTTTGTTAAAGGTTGAAAGGTAGAAAGAGTTGGCTCAACTCGCTAGTGGTCTGTCTGAAGATGATCTCATTAGCTCAATTCAATCTATCAAGTCTCTTTATGTTAAAATTGGATCTCTTCTTCAGTCTTCTTTGTCGTTTGGCACTCCTGTTGATTCCAAGGCAGCAGTGACCCACATCGTCAAACCTCCTCGTACCAATCTTCCTAAATTGCATATATCCAAATTTTCTGGAAAATTTGTTGATTGGTCTTCCTTTATCGCAAAGTTGACTCAATCGTTCACTTACGTACTAGGTTAACCGATCTCGAGAAGTTTCAATACTTGCCCCCTTTCTTAGAGAAGGAAGCCCTCCAAGTTGTTGAATATTTGCCACTCAATGAAACTAACTATAGTATCGCTTTGGATCTTCTTCGTGAAGGATATTACAATCCTAAACGTTTAATTACACGGCATTGTGAAAAACTTATGAATCCTCCGACCATTGACGGTCATTCATCCACTTCCATTAGACAGTTTCTTGATACACTCAATGTTCAATTGAGTTCGCTCCAATCTATCAATTCGCTTAATGTCTTTAAGGCTCTTTTCTCGTCGCTTTTGTTGTCTTTATTCGATACACACTTATCCTTCAAATTTGATGCTCATCTTTCAACCTCCATAGAGTTTCCCTCCATTGATTTAATTACTACTTTTCTCGAATCGCAAGCGGTTCAAAAGTAAAACGTACAAACCATGTCGTTAATTGTACCTACTAAAAGTTTCTCAAGGCCAAGTGTTGCGTCTAATCGCAACTTCCGACCGAAGTCACTCTCACATTCGCAACGTCGTTCTGTTTCGTCGCTTGTAACAACTACGTCACACAAACCCATGTCGTGCCCTACTTTCCAGGGACTCCAACCTAAACAATGTCTAGAGCTGGTAAAGCCTCATCAGCGATGAGGTGCTCATTTCTTGCCTAAATTCAATCAAAGTTTTCTTGTCGTACGTGTTCCAAGAAACACAACCCGCTACTTCATTTCGATAGCCGACCTGTCTCGCCAGCTTCAGTAATCTCTCGCTCGTTGCCTACTGCGCAACCTCAACCTACTAAGACTACTACTTCGAGTAAGGTAAAACCGCCTCAATCTTCATTGCTTACCCACTCAAATCCTTTGGGGTCGGTTTTACTTCTGACCGCTCTTGTTTGTTTAAGAACCTCTTTCTTCAAATTATATTGTTGTTCGAGCTGTTCTAGATACAGCTAGCCGCCTGTCGTTTGTGGCTGAAAATTGCGTCAATTAGTTACAATGTCATCGTAAGAAGGTTGCCATTCCCATTGCTGGTGTAGGCCAAACTCCTACGAGCTCTCTGGTGTAAGCTTTCTCCAGCTGACATCTGTTTCTGGAACAATTGTGTCTGATTCCCACCCATTTCATATTCTACCAAAGATCACTTCAGATCTTTCTCGATTTCCTATAGATTCAAAGGTCAAAACTTCACTTGGAAATATTGTACTCGCCGATCCAACCTTGATGTTCCTTCCTCAGTCGGTGTTCTTCTTGGAGCCAATTTGTCTGTTTCTGTTATTCTTGGCAAGCCTTGTCAACTTGACCCGCAGATACCTTTTATAGTAGAAACAGTATTTGGCTACATGGTGCTTGGTACTGCTCCTTCATCCACTTCTTGTCTTGTTAGTATAGCCTCATCGATTCTATCATTTTCTACACTCCACATTAGTGCTGAACATGCCTTATCTAATTAATTGGAAAAGTTTTGGAGTTCTAAAGAACCTCCTAATCCCGCTTTCGTCTCTTCTGAAGACAAATATTGCGAAAAGTTCGTTTCTTCAACCACTACAAGAAATGTTTTGGGCCGATATTAAGTTCGGCTACCCTTTAAGCCCAATGTCGATCGTACTTTAGGGGACTCGTTTAGTTTCGCCAAACAGTGTTTTTTGTCGTTAGATCGAAAGTTTCGTTCGAACCCCGATTTCAAGCTAAAGTATTTCGATTTCATGAATGAGTATATTCGTCTTGGTCACATGAAGCCACTTTCCCTCGGTGTAGAGCCCAAATATTTCATTCCGCGCCATGGTGTCTTCAAGAATCATGGTGACACTAGTAAACTTCGAGTTGTTTTTGACGTCTCAGCCGTTACGTCTGACAGGCAGTCTCTGTACTCACTGTTGAGTACTTGCCCCAAATTGCAAACCTATATTTTTGACGTCATCATCCGATTCCGTCAGTTTCTCATCGTTTTCTGTTGCGATATTCACCAAATGTATCTACAGATTGATGTTCAAAGTAACGACCAACCCTACCAATGTATTTTATGGCGAAAGTCTTGCACTACACCGCTCAAAGTATTTTTGTTAACCACAATTACTTATGGAGTTGCATTAACTCCATTTCTCGCTCTTCGTACCATCAAGCAACTTGTGCTTGATGAAGAATCTTATTTTCCTCTTGCTGCCGACGTTCTCAGAAACAACGTTTTTGTTGATGACATTGTCTCAGAAGCTCTCACTTTGGGAGAAGCTCGTCTCATGATTACTCAATTGACTCAACTCCTTCTTGGTTGTTTCGAATTGCGCAAGTGGTGTAGCAATTCACCTGATATTCTCGTTGATATTCCTAATGATCACCAAACATCTAGCGATCCGTCAGTCGATTGATCTATTCCTATCCTTGGTTTGAGTTGGAACGCTTGTTCTGATTCGTTTTATCTCCCACTCTCCTCTGGAGCTGAGTTGCTCTCGTCGTCTCTTTCGAAACGAACTCTATTGTCATACATTGCACGGATTTACGACCCGTGTGATTTTTTGGCATTAATTGTTTTTCTAGCCAAACACATTTTGCAGCAACTTTTGTTGTTCTCTATAGATTGGCATGGTCCCTTGCCTGTTAATTCTATTCCGCGTACATCAGCCTTTCTTGTCTCGCTTCAAGATTTCAAACCCATTGCTTCCTCGTCAGATGGCATTGCCGTCTTCTAGATACCAACTACATGGGTTTTGCGATGCGTCACAACGTGAGTACGCAGCTGTTGTGTATCTTCGCTCTCATAATCCACATTCTATTAGCGCATCGTTGCTTATCAGCAAAACTCGAGTCGCTCCTCTCAAGACGTTGTCACTACCTCGTCTGGAGTTGCTCAAAGCTTATTTGTTAACGCAAATTGTTAAATGTTGTCTTGACACCTTCTCAACCACATCAACTAATATTGGTAGTATCCATTTGTGGTGTGATTCTACAATTTCACTCACTTGGATCCATACCGCTCCTCATACGCTTAAAACTTTTGTCGCTAATCGTGTTGCGTTCATTCAGAATAATACTCAAACTTTCTGGTGGCGTCACGTTTCCTCTGGAGACAACACAGCCGACTTTCCTTCTCGTGGCGTCTTGCCTTCCGATTTGAAAACTTGCTCCAATTGGTATTCAGGTCCAATCTGGTTGTCAAATACAGAAGACCTTTGGCCTCGCTCACACCCTTTGGTTACCTAAGAACTAAAAGATTTGGAACTTAAACCTGTTGCTTTAACCACTGCCTGTGAAATTTTGTTTTATGATTCGTTCCACCATATATCATCTTGGTCAAAATCGATACGCATCATTTTAAAAATCTTCAATTGTTTTTAAACTATTTTTCCTTGTCGTTCGTGCAGCGCTATCATAGGACCGAGCCTGCGCTATGTCGCTGTATTCAATCCGTATCTTTTTCCCAAGAGTTGAAATTGCTTAAGAGCCAAAAGACTTGCTCCAAACATATACGAAAGTTGTCGCCATTTTTAGACTATGTTGGTTTAATACGGGTTGGAAGGAGACTCCCAAATGCTTCCATACCTGACTCTCATAAGCAATCGATTCTTCTGCCAAAGAATCATCACTTGGTTATCGATTAAGTTCGTTCATATCACATTATGCATTTGCATTGTGGACCCTTAATGTTGCAAATTTCATTGACTCAAATGTTTTGGATAATCTCTTGTCGATCCCTAGTTCGCAAGTGTACTCGCAATTGTATTCAGTGTTTCAAAGTCATGCTTTATAACTCCACGCCGTTACTGGCAGATTGCCACTTAAAAGGGTAAACCCTACACCTCCTTTTCACAACACCGGTATGCACTTCGTTGGTCCATTGTCAGTTAAATTGTCAACACCTCGCAAACCCTTTGTTGCCAAGTTCTATGTTTGTATCTATGCGTGTTTTGCCACCAAGGCAATTCATCTCGAAATAGTTGAAGTTCTCAAGACTTCAGTCTTTATTGACACACATTATCGTTTCATTTCTAGACGTTGTTGTCTCGCGTATTTGTTCACAGATTGTGGGACCAATTTCGCCGAGCCAGCAAGTTGCTCAATCAAAAATTGAAGGCCTTCCTCAAACACTCTGTCAATCATCGCAATTTGTTAACCTATGCCACACCTCGGGGCATAGAATTTCATTTCAATCCTCTAGTTGCACCGCATCACGGCGTTCTTTGAGAAAGTGCTGTAAAATCAGTCAAATTCAATCTCAAACGCGTTCTTGGAAGGCACTCCAACATTAGTTCAATTCCTTACGTTGACAACCCGCATTGAAGGAATCGTCAACTCGCGCGCGTAATCTGCCATGTCTTCCGATCCAAATGATCTTAGCTAACCCCAGCACATTCTCTCATTGGTCGGCCGCTCACTTCATTCCCAGATGGTAATGTTGCTACTTCACCGTAAACTCATTTGAAACGTTTTCACGTGCCCCAAACTTTAACCAATAGCTTCTGGAAACGCTGGGTCACTCAATATTTGTCTACCCTCCAGCAACGTTCTCGTTGGAGCTCGCCTAAACCCAAACTTGAGGTCAACGACCTTGTCTTATAGCCGAACCGCACACTCCTCCTCTTGTATGGCTTGTTGGTCGCATTGTTAAGGTCCATCCTGGTACCGATGGCGTTGTCCGTGTGGCTCGTGTAAAGACTCTAATGGGAGAGTATTCTCGACCTGTTTTCAAGTTTTATCGCTTACCTCTAGTTTAGATATTTTAGTTTCGTTTTAGTTACTTCGAATTGTTCTACCTATTCAGTGTTGTTCTGGAACCAAGTTTGATTGGTTCAAGGGGAGCAGTATGATTAGGCCTTTTAGTTTTGTTTCGCGCTTTTATTTAATTAATTCAATTTTCATGCAATAACGTCTGTGACTTCGATATATTAAAACATGCATCTATGACGCGTCTTACTTAACTTTGCGCACATGCAATTCAAATTAAGCCAATGCATCGATTTACATATATAATTTGATTCCTTCTGTTACAGGTTACGGTTCTTGTATTTTGTTTAAAGTTCGCCGTTTTTATTGTTAGTGATTTCCAACATTCATTCAAATCCAGTAATTATTTTAAATCTCGAATTTCAATTATATACATAAAGATTGTGTTTACTTTACATTTGTGGTAATTACTTACTAAATTAATGCTGCTTTTTATAAATGATTTGCGTGGTTCTAAAACTTGCAGTCGAAAATTCATTAATACATACATAATTTATAAATTCCTAGATTTTCCAATTTTATACCTAATTCCTGCAATTGCTTTGTTCTTACCGAAAGAAGTATTATATATACACTTAGTTTCATCAGAATTGGTAAGTACGTTTTACATTTAACATTAAATTTCGCTATTTGCATTCTCATTTATACGCGTATATAAATTTCTTAAATATTTAACATTCGTATTTGCACGGCATTTTATGTGATATTTTGTTGAAAATTAAATCGTTTTGTTTATTACACAAATCGGTATTTCCCACGTTTCATTATATTTACTTTCGGGAAATTCCCAGTTGTAACATTAGTGTAGTAGTATTGGTAATAACCAGGCTGCGCTTTAAGAACCAGCATGTGCCCAGTGGTACATTTAAAACCTACTGGTGGTCCTTCGAAGTTGTTTCATCTATAGTCTCCAAGGCCTGTTTGCTGCATAGTCTTAAGATTTTAGAAATGACGTAGTCACTTGATTCAAACTTGTGGAGTTCCTAATGTAGGCACCAAGCCACAACCATAGCCAGTTCAACCCATTTATAAATACTCAACGCCACTGTTTTGCTATCGGTGTGGGTGTAGAGAGTAACTTCCCAGTAAGTAATTCACCAAATCGACGCCTCGCATTTCTTGATGGTATTTATAATTATGTTTAGTTATAGAATGGTAATACCGTTCTTTTTCTTTCTTGAATATCCTTTTGAGATATTGAACCAATTATAACAACTCAGTTGCCATGTGACGGTTGTTACACAATTAACGGAAATTTATTGTAACGCCCTGTGAGTACATTAGTTATTTTTAACTTCATTCCAATTTATTTTTGTTTAATTTAATAATCCAACAATTTATGGTGTGTGGTGTACATTTGTTTGTTGATTGCAACAAATTAATAATCACGGCGAACGAAATTATTAATTTGTTAGTTTTGATTTTTAACTAAGTAAATTAATGTATATACTAATGTTCTAGCAGCACCAGACAAGTACGCGGGGTGGAGGGAGGAATATAACATTGAATTGAACAAGCAGTTTCGGCTCAATCTTCAACGAGGGCGCTACAGGATCTCTTTTTAAAATATCTATTAAATATGATTTCTACAAAATACTAACTTTTACATCTAGTTTATTAAAATGAAATAGTAACAACTCATTGTTATTTTAAAAATTCAAATTTTGTAAGAAGGGGAGCCGTAGCAATTCAGCTGAAGGCTGATATCTGCATTGTTTCTTTTGGATTTTTTTGGGTAAAATTTAATTTAGCTTGTTTCAGATGTCAGTAAGAGGTCCCTAATTATGGGAAGATGCTGGAAAGGCAGGCATTGATGCTCGTAGAACCAAATACTAGTATTTTCTATTAAATATTTTCTAAGGAATTTGTGTCAGGTTTAGGTAAGTTCAAATTTTTATTTAACATCTGTTTTAACGTTGTCGTTATCGACGAGGTAACGATGACCTGATACTGTTCCTGCTCGTACAACTATTATGCACCTATTCGTTGTTGAATTATATTTAATGATTTATATTGAGAAGACATGGTCTTAAATATTTGGCGGCAGAATTAGCAAGACGCAATTTGTATTACTTGGTTATGAAAGTTACTACGATCTTATGAACATTAAACTTGGTCACAAATTATCCGTTATTTTCCATACTATCAACTCTGCCAGTTTCATGTCTCCACAGCAAACGTATTGGGGATATATTTCTTTGGGTTCTAAATTGGGGTGGGAAATTTCCAAATTGGTTATTCATTTCCTTCTATAAAATTTAACTTTCGGTCTAGAAATTTTAAATATTTTATTAATATTATTTATTGTTCACATTTAATGCTATATTCTTGTCTTATTGCAGAATTACTATAATCTAAAATCGTTATTTCATATTCAGCACGTCTTTGTAGGTTTCACCTGCAACGCCGTTTAACTTGCCTTTTATCAGAGTGATTAGATCAGGGAAACCTCAATCAGAGCTCACTCAGATTGATGTTTGTCTCATCTTAGTTGTTACCGAATACTGCTCTATTTATCTTACAGCCGACTTTGAAGCCTGCTGTACCTGCAATCCCCAGCTACGTTCCACTTGGTGGACCAGGTTTAATTACTCTATCTATGAAGGACATCACATCTGGAGCCTTGGTGGTTGTTTCTGGGTAACGCTCAATCTGATAACATATTCTTTTGTTTAAAAGATTCTATTTAACGTTAATTACAGTATTTTAGATTCCTTTAAATTATACTTGACTTTACAATTACTGTCAACTACTGTATTTTGCTGCTGTCTTATTATTGCTTTTTGTTATTTGTTACTTGACGTTATTATTGTTGATACAACTACAATTAGCTTAGCCTTATTTCCTTTAAAAGCGACTATTTACTGAGTTCTTGAAAGCATCTTACTCTGTTAATTACTTATAAATAATTATTGAAGATCTAAAGCGCCCACACATCGTAAGTTGCTGCCAGATCTTATTTCATAGCACTTGCCACCACTGAGAAAAATTGAGCTTCCGGAGAACCTTTCAAGTGACTTCTTTTTATCGAACGAAGGTGAACTTTTACACATTTCCGTTTAGCTTTTAAATTGCTATCGTAGCTAATTAATGTTAACAACGTTTTGTATAAAGGTTATAGCCTTTCCAGACATATGAAAACTTAACAGTTCCATCGGTATGTTCATACGTTCTACAATTTTTTTAGCGGTTTCCTTCAGGGAACCCAATCGACACTTTCTTAAGCTTACAAAATAGATGGCTACTATAGTCTTTAAGCTTCTTTATACAAAGCAGACATTAGTTTATAAGATGTAAAAGAATATCGAAATAGAACCCGTGTTTCAAAGGATTTGGACAAATATCTATCATTCATAAAGGCCCGTTGTCAGCTTTCTTTTTATCACTGTAAATTTCGATTAAATATGCATCGCCGTCGTCTGAGCACCTCATTCACATTTTATAACTAAGCCTGATGGGTTTTCTCTTTATGAATATTTCGCTTAAATGATGCCCATAATAAAGAACCGCGAATTGTCGATTCTGAGCTTCTTGTAAAAAGCGTTTAACCAAATTTTTATTTAGTTCATCATACATTGGCTGAATTTCGGTAAATTTGTTTTTTGGTATTATTGTCACTAGGTGAAGAAATTGTTTGGGCATGCTTGAACAAGTTCTTGACAGAACTATTGGAACTAAATGTATTTAAAATCTTCCGTAGTGTTTTAATATAATATTTCTAATGGTACAAGATGGTAACTACAGGAGTAAAATAATCCAAACGTTTCGCAAAGATTCCTAGAACTTACTTCAATTTTGTTTCATTTCCGAAGCGCGTAACATTTAGTCATTTCAGCAAGGTGTTCTATGTGCGACATCGGAAAAATAAAATCAAATAGTTCTAAGAAACTCCTATTCATCAATTCAAAATGCAGCGTCGCCAATTTGTTATTTCAATCTCCTCATGGAAATTATTACCAAACTATTTTCTTTAATCTACCTAGGAACTGTTTTATCGCGATTTAGAACCTCCCAATGTATTTGTTAGTTGTCGACTAACTCGGATAGGGGTACCTCGTCTAGATCAATTGTGTTTATGGTCTAGTACAAAAACATCTAATTCACTGCAAACATATGCGGGCACCATTTCACCCAATCAGTGAAGTTCAGTAAAGTTAAAGAATAACAACAGTATTTGTAATTAATGCATTTGAATATTTTATCCTTGAGAGGTTAATGAAGTTACTGTCCCTTCCCCTTGAAGTTACTATCGGTATAATCGGACTTCGACCGTACGAAAAGAATATAACGGTTCGGGATGTCAAACAATTCGTGTGTCAAAAGATAATTATTGTAGTGAAATTATCTGAGATTATTAACCCCCTCACCCTCCTTCCTAGCGAAACTGTTTGTGGCAACCCTAACCCTAACCTTGGGGTTTATTCAAGTCGTTCCTGTAAATACTTTGAAGATGTAAGAATAATCGATTTTGCTACATTAATTTTATCATAGTCACCTGCTGTTTTCCAATCATTTAGGAGTATGTTGCAAAACAACGCTAACAATAGTTTTTTAAAATAAACAGGAATTTTGAGTACGTTTAAATTACTGTTACATGTTTTAAATTTTAAGAAGAAAGCGGAAGCCGTTATCTTATAATGCTTAGTATCTCGATAATTAGTTGTAATGGCGACTTTTACTAATAAAAATATTGAATTATTTAATATTTTGTCCAACTTTAATAATAATTAAATTAAGTATTAGCGTTTATAAATATGTGCATTGCTGTAACGAAATGATTTCTTATTTATGTGTTTTACTCCATTGTGGTAACGATACTGGAATTTTTATTTATTTATAATGCTCGCAAGTGTTCTGTAGCTTCAAAAGTCAATTTTTTATAAGCAAAACCTTAAAGTGTACTAATTATGTAAGTCACATTGCTACTTAAAGCGTATTTCAACTAGTTTTACAGTAGATCCGAGCAGAGACGTAGCAGTTTGTTAATATGCATCTTTAACTTGGTATGTTTATGTAACAATGGGTGTATATTTCTGGTTTTACTCCGCATATGTTGTCGACATAAAACCAGTGGCCCATTAACTTTGGCAATTTCAAGAATTATGATCAGGTGGGTAGTTGAATAACGTTTTTGACCAACCTCCTCCGCCTCTCACTGCTAATATCTGGAATTCAATTATCGTAAGTAACGTATATCATTTAGTACTGTTGATGTCATCAATTAAATACAATTACTGATCAGCAACAAATCTACGAATTTAATAAAATAAATGTATATAAAAATTCATAGATATAAATAAAGTAGTTTTAAACTTAAATAGTTAGAAACATAAGT
>JAHWXV010626856.1:0-13912 GCA_024586415.1 Phrixothrix hirtus | reverse complement strand
TTATTTTACAACCAAATTTATGGATTTCACAACGAAATACCTAACAATTCAAAGGCGTAAATTAATTAATTCAATTTGACATATTGAAATTCAATAAAATACAAATGATTAAAAAAGAACGTTACAATTAATACTTTTTATTCACTACAATACTAGTCTATTTCCTAAAGGTTTTAAAAAATTTTAATAATAGATTAATTTAATTCAATACGTTTTAAGATTTCAAAAATTAAACAAAAAGATAATTTATATGGTAACTCATAACACTAATCATTAGTGACAATGTTTCAGTGATGAAATTAGATGATTTTGGTGTGACCGACCTGCTAAGCATAAAGCGATCTTGGATTTAGGTTTTTTACACATACAGCTTGTGGATGATAAGTATGAAGCCACCTTAACAACAGTAATACACATATTACAGCAATCCTGCGACTATTGTAAACCCCTTACAAAAAATTGCATATTGCTCTGCAAACCAGTTCTCCACTGCCTCTATTATTTCGTCGTTCGAAATATTTTTGATTCGAGGACACAGATAATAGCCCGAGGGAGCCAGATCTACCGAATAAGGGTGGCATTCAAGCAGTTCCAACTTTAAATCATGATTTGTGTGCAGACGCATTGACCTGCAAAAACAAAGGCATCTTTGAGCAATTTATCGCGCCCTTTTTCCATAATTTCTTCTGGAAAAATGGAACAGCATTCCTCTGTTATTGTTTTTCCTTAGTAACCAACCATAATTACTCCACGGAAGTCCCAAAAAACTGCAGCAAGGACTTTTTCAGCAAATGTATGCATACAAAACTTCATAAGCTTCGGAGAACCAAAGTTCTTTCATTCAATCGGTTGTTGTTTCATTTCTGTGTCAAACATGTAGCCAGGATTCATTCAACGGTTCAAGAAATTAGTATCTTCAAGGGTGATGCTTTCATTCTTGCTCGCTTTTAATCTGCATTCAAACATATGGGTATCTATTTTCAATTTTCATATTCAAATCGAAGCGAATCAATTTAACTATCTGTGAACTGTATCAATATTTTCTGGGATAGACACAGAAATCGGTCTTCTAAGTCTCTCGTCATGCTTAGCTGAAAATTTACATTTCTTGTAAGATGCAATCCACTTTTTTTACGGTTGCATACTCAGGGCAGAAATCGATAGGTGTTTAAATATTTCTTTGTAAATATCTTTACCACTTAACCTTTTTAAAAACAAGTACTTAAAGATCGATCGGTACTCAATTTTATCGATTTACAGCAAGCGTTAACTTTTTGTTGTAAAATTTTTTACTTACATTTCAAGTAAGTTGTTGTTAATTGTTATGATCATGAACTTCTTCTATGCAATTAAAACTACCTAGGCTAACTAGATGTCAATGTGCCATGCCGTCGTAAAATAATGTATACTTTGGGATTTCACCACGAAATGAGGGAAATGATGTACATAAGCTCTTATCCATAAGTTTGCGCCTGCAGTAATACACCTTAACTATATGAAGTTTTGTTTTAAGGCTTAAGTTGCGTTTTGGGCCAAGGGTTGAGTACAGCTTTAGTGAATTTTACTTAGTTATTCCTACTCGTATCTTAGTATGTCGGGTGAAGCTGAGGTTTTGATCGAGCCTTATTCCCAGGTATGGACCTAATTGTGTAATTTGTTTTCGATTTCCCTCGTCTTCTGGTGAAACGTATTATCTTTGTTTTCTGTTGGTTTAGAGTAATTTTCCGTTTCTCGCAGTATTTCTGTAATATATGGCCAGATTTGATTAATTGGTTGCTTGATGGGTCGGTAGGATAGCTATGTCATCGGAAAACTGGTCCAGTTGAATTGCTATGAATTTGCTAAACTTCGGCATGTCCCCGATGAAAACATTAAATAGGGTGGAGGACAGTAGCGATCCTTGAGGGAGGCCTTTCTCTTCTATTCTTACCGAGGATAGGACATTACCCACTCTTACCTGAAAACTTCTATCCTTCAGGAACCGCGGGGGCTTCTATTTCGGCCAGCTTTAGGAGGATGTCATTTCTCCACGTCTTGTCATAAATATTTTTTATATCATGCTGATTTGGTCTTGTAAATGCTGCTCGTCATGTTGGAGCTTCTTGGACAGCGAAGATATTTTATCTAAGTCCAAACTGGTTAGACGGGATCACGTTATCTTCCAGGAAGGATTCTAGGTTTTTGGATGGTAGAACTGGGTTTTTCTGAACCGTAACGATAATATGTTTTTCCATGCCTTTGGGTAGTAACCCATTGTGAAGATTGTGTTGATTATATCCATTATTTCCTGCAGGACTATTTCCCGTAGAACTTTGAGTGCCCTCATTGGTATTCCGTCCATGTCTGTGACCTTGTTTGACTTACTGTTTTTAATTTTGTCTTTTATCTCTCGGTCGTGATTTTGAGCTGTTCCATACGTTTCTCAGTCTCCTTTTTCGATTTTTTGGGATTAGAGAATTATTTCTCCAGGTGGGTACTAAGGGCTTCGGCCTTACAGTTGTTCGAGAAAAATAATCTCCCTTGATATTCGATTGGGGAGTTTCGATTTCGGTCCTTATTTAGAATTTTCAGAAGCTTACACATTTTGTGGTAACCCCCTCCTCTATTTCTTCTAGAGACTTTCTTCAATCATCTTTTTTCCTGTTTTCTATGATGAGGTTAACCCTTGCTGCTTTTTTGCTAATAGGGCTTGGTCTTTCAGGTTCCTGAATTTTAATAATTTTTTCTTTATTGTGTTCTTTTAATTTATGGTGAATTTCTCTTCTTCTGTTAGCCCCAATTTGTTGCGAATGGCTTTTGGGATAATTTGCTGGCTATTCATCAGTTCGTTTTTGATTGTGTCAGTAAATATTTCTATCGCGTCCTCGAGCTTTTTAATAGAATCAAGTTCAATGGAGTTGGTGTACGCTTCCAGGTTATAGGCGTATTTGAACCAGTTTTCTCCGGTGTACGTCTTCACCCCCCTTTTGAGAGCCCGCAGCTGTGCTTAGAATAATTGGGAAGTGGTCGGAGTTCAATTCGTGGATTGTTGCAGCCGAGCTTACCTAGTTTATTTCCTCTCTTCCCTGGCTGAAATGTAATGTAGACGTTGGGTGCTTTCACTACTATGTCGTTTTCTTTAACATATAAAGTTTTGGACGGTTCTACCATTGCAGTTTGTTATTCTGTAACTCCAAGTGATGCTCTTTGGGTTCAGGTTTCCTCCTATGAGCGACGGTCGAATCTGGTGATGTTTGCATGTTTTCCAGCAAAATGTCGCTGCTAAGATGTTGTACATTAATTTTTTTATTATTGATCTTCACTTTGACCTCCTACTGCTTCTGGTTTTGTATTGGTTCGGTCGAGGTTATTTTGGGAGGGCTTTCGCACCGATTGATTTGTGCACCGTCATGATGACTCTGTCCCCTCTTCTGCCTTCTCGTTAACATCGGACAATGTTATATCGTGACAACCAGAACTTGTCCCATTTTTTGAGGTGGGTTCTAATTAATAGTATCATAGATATCCTGTGTTGCTTAAGAAACACTTCTGGTTTATTTTGTTGGGAATACCATTAGCATTCCAGATGGCTATTTTATTGCTTTTAAGCATAATTATTTGATGTTACTCACTAACTTATGTATTATGGCTGGGAGCATCTTATTTAGCAACTTTATTAGTGCTTTCTCAATATTTGTCTTTGAAGAGTTGACTAGTTTGCCCTTGACCTCTTCCGCAAAAGACACTTCTGGCTTTATTTACGCATCTTTAAATTTCTTGTTCAGGGCTTCTCAATTTTGTAACTTAATATGCTCAGGATTTTGGAGGCAGTTTTTAAAGTTTGCGGGGTGTGGGCCATCGCAGTTGCAGTATTTAACCGTCGATTTTTTGCTTAGGTCACACGTAAATGTTGGGCAACTCTCTGCACATTTAAGACACCGGTAGTACTGGTAGTACATCTATACGATACGTGCCCGAACAATTTACATCGGAAACATTGAGTTGGGCGTCTTTTTGGTTTTGTAGAGACCTTAGTCTGCATTATGTCCTCAAGTTTGTAAAGTTCCTGGCATATTTCAGTTTTGGGAGGTTTAGCAGAAGAAATGGAAATTTTTTGGTCTTGTTGCCCAATCTATTTAGAAAGTTAATTTCATAACTCTTTTAATTTAAGACACTTGAGATTTCGTTCTCAGTAAGGCTTTCAGGAACTCCTCTAATAACTACCTTTAGCTCCTTGCTTTCAGAGAGCTAATAAGAGTGAAACGGTTCCCTTATTTCTTCCAATAATCGTCGGAGTTTGCGGAAGTTCGCTGCAGAATTTGTCAAAAGTTTTATTCTTTCTGCCGTGTTTAAAGCATTGAAGATAACTATTTCATTACCTTCCGTTGCTAATTTGATTTGTGCGTAAGAGTGCTTGTTTTGCATAACTATTGGAAGAGGTTTGCGAATCCTTTTCTCAGGAACTATCTCTTGTGTCGTTCACTACTTTCTTAGGTGGGAAAAACTCATCCGTAATCTGGGACTTCGGCGTTACTTGTGATAATTGCGTTTCCGCGATAGATTCTTGAGTATAATAAGTCTGTTCTTGTTCTATTCCTTGGATTGTCATAAGTTCGTTTTCAGCTTGGGTACCAACTTTGGTCTTCTTTATTTTAGGTTGCCTAAGTTTTTTAGTTCCTTTAATTCTTCCAAAAGCCTTCAAGTACTTTCTTCTGTTTTTTATAACGTCCTTATATTTTTCAATTTCGTTTCTTGTTTTATTTTCGACTATATTTGTGGATTCCATGCTGGACAGTTTTAACTTTGAGGGTTTTAATATTTTACTGTTCATCACTATGGAAATGCGACAACAGGGCTCAAAATAATCTTAGTCTGAGAATGACAGTCAATATAACCAAAAATTTGATCTGACAGAAAGATAACAAATAACAAATGTCAATGTAATATAATCTAAGCTTATCTGCTTATCAAAATGACAGAGAAGATTTGAATTATTAAAAATACAACTATGAACTATGGAAATGGATTTTGGCCAAGAACAATTAATGGAAAATAATCACCTACACCTCGCAGTATCCTTAGAGAAGAAAACGGAAGAAAAACTCCCATGTACTTTTTAATATCATATTTCTCACACGCGTACCTCGAACCTGTTCGGCAGCATGCCCAGCAGGGTCCTTGGTGCAATTTTTTTTGTTAGATCTCTTAACTTCTTCTCAGAGTCCTCGTCTTGTACAATTTTGAATTTAAGATTTTTCCAAATTGATACTTTTTAATTGGTAATGTCAAATTTGACTAAGAATTTTTTAGCAAGAACTCGGCTGTTTTCTGCCTATTCTTGTTACAGGGCAAGATTAACATCCTCGGTCACCAATGACCATTCGCGTAACATTTAGTTACGACTTTAATCATTCGCACAAAATCATTCAAACGGAACTTTAATATACACCGTGTACATGTAATATTGAACGTCGAACTCTTATATTGACAGTAAATTGGCGATCAAGTTAAAACTTGGGTGACTAGTTCAAGCTGCAACTCCTGTTCAACAAAGTTTTGTTGTTGGTTGAATAGTGAATGACTTTCAATGCCTTTTGCTGGGCTGGCGATATGAAGAATAGCTATAAATCACATCACAGATTATTTTTGTATGACTACACTTCAACAGGCCACCCCCGATTGGCATAGTGGTTAGCATGTTTGTGCCTACATCGCGGGTTTAAACCCGATCGAAATCGGTAAATCATAGGTCCCGTGTCAATATGTCAATAAAAATCCCTATTAGCGGTGGAACGCCTCCAGATTTGGAAAAATTCTAGTTGGCATGGCGAAATAACTATATGACAATTCCAGTCTAAGAGAGTCAAGGGAATTTCCGCATCTTGAAGTCTCAGCCACAAAACAAACAAACAAAACACTTCTACAGAGTGAGTTAACCAAGAAAAATAAGTTATAATGAGTTTTACAAATTTACATCCAGCTCTACGTCCTGCACCTCACGGAGAAGAATTTCTCGTTATTGAACCAACCAGTCAACACACACTAGAATAAGAAGAGCAAAAATTTCATGACTACTGAATTTCTTGTTCCAAAATCACCTCAATCATTCATCTTGAGATCTTGATTTCGTCCTGGGATTTTTTTTAGGAAAACCTCATAAAATTACACATAGTGAGTTATACGATTATGCCGCGTCCTAGCTTCAAGTTCTAGTTTCAAGACTAAAACAATGGAATCTTCTACAGAAGAATATTAATGTGTCTGTGAGGCGTAACCACCAACTACGCTTTATTCATTATTTCCAAGCGCAGAATGATCCCACGTTAAATAAAAATTCTTGGTTTTGAGTAAAACACCAAGGAATGGAAGATTTTCATAAACTGTTGTGAGCTAATCATGAAATTAGTATTGTTCCATAATGGAAATGTTACCATTGATTCCTATTGGATATGCTGTTAACATGACAGAGCCCTATGAAAACAAAGTTATCACGGCAAGATATCAACTACGAAGATCATAGGTGACTTAAAAATTGTGGCTTGGTATACAGTTGATGTTTTCTTTGCGAGTGCAGGAAAGCCAGGAAAGATTTTTGCCCAAGGAAATATGGAATCGAGTAAAGTGCTTCTACCGCCAGTACATACAAAACTAGGTTCAATGAAGAATTCTTTAAAGGTCTTAGTTAAAAATAGGACAGCCTTCAACTATTTAAAAGCAAAATTCTCAAGTTTACGTGAAGCTAAGATAATGAAGGAGATTTTTGTTAGGCATTAATACGCAATCTGTTTCGAGATAGGCACTTGGGCTAAATTCTCTATCGAGATGACTAAGCTGTTTGAGATTCTTTGGGGCTTGTACCAACAAATTTTTTTGGGATATAGGAAAATGCCATGAATTAATTAGTAACCTCTTGAATATCTACGAGAACTGGGGTTGAAATATGCCATTAAAATTGCATTTTTCCATTCCCATTTAAGCTTCTTCCTGAAAACTGTGGTGCAGTTAGTGTTAAATATGGAGAGGGATTCCAAGAAGACTTAAATGTTATTAGAGTTTATGTGCACATCGCACAGCCTGATTTGAACAAAGAATGGACTTTCTGCTTTACCGTAAACTTTGTATTTAACTTACGAATTGGGTCCCATATCTACCTGGCCTCAGGTAATTCCGTGTATGTTCGGATAAAAATTTGAAAAGAATTGTAATGCTTTAATATTTGCAAGTATAAACACAACATTTTGTGTTCCCACCTATAATTATTTAGCAGTAGTAGTCACGTAAAGAACACGAACTGCATCAATTCTTCTAAATGTTGAAATTCGATTATAGATGTGTTATAAACGCAATTGAAAATCGTTTAGACAACGTTGGCGGCGCATCATCACCTACCTACTCCACAGTACAAAATTGGGCGAAAGAATTTCGTATGGGAACAGAATCAATCGAACATAAACCAGGTGCTCGACCACCAGAAGACGCGCTGAAACCGGAAACAGCCATTTTGATTGAGGAGGAAGTGCAAAGTTATCAGCGTTTGAAGATTATATAAATAAAACAGTCTTTCAGTTAAAGAGCGCCTTCAAACGATTAAGGTCAGAACAAAATGAGTGCCGAAATTTTCTTTCTTCAGTAAAGATGTAAGTGCGGATGTCCTGTGCTTCTGAATTTTTAACGCTCTTTTGCAACAAGGAGAAAGAAGTTATCGAACTAATTGTTACTGGAGACGAAACAATGGTTCTTTATTACGATTGCCTGTCGAAAAGAGAATCGATAGAGTGGCAGTTTCGGGATGAATGATCCCTAATAAAGTCAACAAAACATTTCAATGCTACCATTTTTTGGGACTCAGCGAGGATCCTACACAAGTTGCACAAGAATATTAAACAAAAGAGGCGAGGAAAACTGCAACGAGGAATGCTTCTTTTGCACCTATGCGTACTGTGGCAGTTTCAAAAGTAGCCAATTGTGATTATAAATTTCATAAACTCGAATACCCCGTTATATTTCTGCTCCAGCCCCACGTGATTTAAAAAAAGTCTTTGTGGGAGAAATTTGCTTGTGACATTGACAGCTTAACTTCAGACTATTTTTTAAGGGCATAGATATGTTAATATAGAGATGTGTGTTAAATTAAAGGGGGACTATATTGAAAAATTATACAATTTCTCTTCTATCCCTTTTAGAAATATGTTAGGTCAGGTATTTATGGGACCTACCCCGTATATATGTTTTATATATTTTAAGAACTATTTGTACCGATAATAAACTATTTTACAAGATACATTGTTTCATTTTTAGAAAACCCATATTTCTGATACAGTATGTACATTGCTTAAACTTTAGCTATATAGATGTACAAAAATTACGTGAGCTAAAAAATATTTTAATTATGGTTTCGTACCTTCTACAACAAAAATAAAATGACAAATTCTTAGTGAAAGTTAGAGGCTAATATGTTCATTGTACTTCGTTTGTTCACATTGCCAAAGCTATTAAATAGTAATTGAAATATGTTATAAAAAAGAAATTGTACTAAACTCATCCATACACAATACCTTTTATCGTCAGGTAAAATAAAATAATTATGTACAAAACTTACCTAAGAGTAGCTACATCGCGTTTTCACATCTGCAGGCGTAACAACTTTTGCTATTTTAACAAGCAGGACAAGTGTCAGAATATGGAACTATTTCTTTAGCACCTTTCCATTGTTGTAGTAACGCTATCTAGCATTAAATGGTAAAATCTATATAGTTATAGCCGAATGGCCATATTTCTCTAATCGTTTAATTTCCTTCACGTACCTTGTTTATAAAATGTTTTTTTAAAAATGTTAATAGCCTGTAAGTAAATTTTGGTAACATGGTTTGAAAACCTATAAAAGAAGGTGCGAAGTTAACACGTTAAACTGGTATAATTAGGGAAAATTAAGTTCAAGTTGGACGTGTCTGGCGTAGCCGTTTAAAAACGTTTGGTAAAGTAGTAATTGTATTAGTTGTCTGTAACGTGGGTTGCCTACCACATTTATGTTAGGCGTTATTGTAATTGGAGCAAGTATTATTACTAATGAATAATTTTGTTTGTTCAATTTTAATACAGTTATTACATATGTAGAAATGTTTACAAACATGAGATGAAATGGAATTAAAATTTCATACCTGTATATCCTTCGAGTACCGCCTTTTTCATTTAAATATTAAAAATTAAATCTTCTTCGGTATTTATTTACAAAAACATATGTACTATATTTACAAACATATTACAGAATGGAAGTGACAGTTTATAAAATCTTAACAATTATTAACTAGGAATTGAAAATCTAATAAATGTTTTAATTCTGGTTAACATTATAAAGAACGTGGTGTAAGTATACAATTTTTTTTATTAATAACAATGAAAACAAAACTGCTTATGTTTCAGACTTATTGAGAAGTAAGTTTTTAGCAAAAGTTTAAAAGTTCAAAGGTTTCGGTTTTGCTTAAATTTTATTTCCACTCTTCTGAACGCTTAATCACATTCAATAATCAACAAATAAAAGTACATAGCTTGTTTCCTGTTATAACTGGACAGACACTAAATCACAGCTGTTTAAGTCCACTGTTTCATGTTCAGGTGTCACATCTGGTTTAGGATTTGGATTAATTGGATTAGGGCATTCCCCATTCTCCGACTGCTATACGGAAATCTCTTGTATTTGTACTCTTTTCTTGATGGTGCCTCCAGGGGGATTACTTGACGTTCTCATAGGAGGCACAGGCCTGTCTGTCTTTTTTCTTTGTAGGGTGTTCTGACAGGAAGATAGCTGCGTATCTTGCATATTTGCATTTTTAGTCATCGTATAGCAAGGAGGGAATTCCTGCTTTTCTTTAAGACCTATAATGGGGGACTGTGGCCGCGAAGATCCGACAGGCGTTGCCGGCCTCTGCGACATGGGGATGCTTTCGGTAGGCGATAAATTAGATCTAGAAGAGCGATTACGATGTTTTCTTCGTCGATCTCTGTCTCTTTGATAATAAATTCCCGCAAATATTAACATGTTTAATACAAGAAGCAAACATCCAACACCAACGGTTACACCGAGGGCGGTTGTGTAACTATAATAATGCCTGGTTGCCAGGCGCTGAAGTAGCTCAGATTCATCTTCGTCACCTTCGACGACGATGTCAACATCTACGAGATCATCATCGGAAGTTGTATTAGGGATACATTCGGTTGTATCCCTTGCAGAGAGATGAGAATCGGCCATTGACGCAGGATGTAGTGGTGGAGGAAGCCGTGTGAAGGACTCCGGACGGACGGGCCCTGTAAACATATGGGAACAGTAAATCAAACTTTAGACAAGCTTGTCAAGTCAAGGATAAATTGTATCTCCGGAATTCACGTCTTAAAGTGGTTTATTGAGATAGAGGATGCGAAAGAAAATAAAATTTCTAGGATCGCTTGCCACGAATAAGCCAATAGAAAGAAAAATTATTTACGAATATCGACAACAGAAAAAATGAACGAAATAAATCAAAAATATAATAAAAAAAGAAAAAGCAACGGAAGGGGAAAATCCAATGCGGCTCTATAAATATCAGATATCAAGATAAACGGTTAGCTTTGACCTGAATGAAGTTTTGCGGATTTTAGCACGTTTCATAGCGGGAATCATAAAAAATTAAAAGGAATCGCATGGGAAATGTGAAAATTGGACTCTTTTTCAGTCCGAACATAAATAAAACTCGACAATTTTATTTTATTTCATTTTTCTTACGTATTCTATATACCTGAAACCATTTCTGTACGAAAATGGAGTATCTTTGTCTTGAAATAAATAACCAAACCCTAAGGGATCATATAAATTGTCTATTATTGATAATCAGAGCTGTAAGTGATCCCACAAGGCACACTGTTTAATCAAATAAGGAATGGCGCGATATTTTACCTTTACCCCATTAGCGCGGTCCAGGAACATAACCTCAAAAATCACAACTTCATTTTCAATACCCAATTAGTTATATCTGTTTTCAGAAAGGTTAAATTGTTTAGAATTTTCGTCCAATCATTTCACGCGTGCCGCTGGAATGTTTGAGCTAATATAAATTTTTTAATTAACCTTGTATTTTTTTTAAAATTACATACATTGTTTTATCACCGTGAAAGTAAGCGCATTTGTTCAGCCAGCTTTATAATTAAAAGTGAGAGGAACAATGTCACATTAGGGCTATGAAAGGCCTATAACTGTTAAAGCACCTTTGTACATTACATATAAAATCTTTGACATACCTACATATCGTTTGCAATATGAAGGGACAAAAAATTTGGACAAATTCCTTTGCGCATTGCATTTAAAGATCTCAGTTAAATAAATATGGATTTTGTTATTTCTTATAATACTGTGTATAATGAATTATTATTATTTAATTAATTTTAAATATAGTTGTAAGGACAAGTGTATTTCAAGTTACTTTTGCTTTTCCACATAAGCGTTGGGCTATTCGATTTTCAGCAAATTTCCCTTTCATTTATTTTCAAGCCTGATATTTCGAGAGAGTTAACACTCTTGTATGCCATAATATTTTGATAAACGTTATTAACATTTAATTTGCCTGAAAAAATCGATCAAAATTTCTTTTCGGGGAATTAGAATTGTGTTCACATTAATAACTTCAGTATTTAGTACTCGTAATGTAAATGAAGCAATATTTAACTTCGGGTTGGCTTTTCACTTGTCGAATAAACTAAGAATAAATGTTATTTCATGGAAACCTCGAACAAAAATTGTGTATCTCTGTGGCAGTCCTTCTCTCTACGAAACATATTTTGAAAATAATAATTCTTATTCCTATAAGTTTGATATCTAAAATTCCGACAACCAAATTCCTAAATAAATTAATAATGTACGATTTTAAATAAACTATTAGTTTCAGCTGAACACGTTTACAGGAGTGGAAATTACGATAGCTATAATTCTAACAAGAGAATCTCGAAAATCCTGTTAAATCCAAATCTATTTTGGAGCACCACTTTTTATTAAAACGACATCGTTAACGTTATATCTTTTTTATATAAGTTCTAACATTTTGTTTTGAATGTGATTTTTCGTAACAAGAAAATTGCTTTAGATTAATTTTCATGACATATTTACAGTATAACACGAAATTCTTATTAGTTGAAATGGTTTATTGAACGTATCCCCAAGTGATTGATTAATTAGGCTACGGCGAAATAATTTAGTGGATAATGTATTTTGTTTAAAATCTGTATAGTCTACGACTATCGTTTTGAATTATAACTATCTTTGAAAAGTCTTCGAAACAATATATATATATATATATATATATATATATATATATATAATTATTTAAAATTGTATTTCTTCAAGATCGTTCACGAACATGTGCAGATTATCGAAATAGTATGTCGATGTTGTGTATTTACGTTCTTTGATTTATGAAATTATTAATTTTTGTGTATTGTATCATTGGTTGTATGGATGGGTATCTAAATGTAACAAAGGTAGCTTCCAAGAGTAGTTAATATTAGAGAGCACCACCATCCTAGGTGGTATAGGGAAACTAGCATGGGGGTATTAAACTTTTAGTCCCCCCCACTTTTAGAATTATGGCAGGGTGAGCGACATATCAATCTGATTTCCTTTTTTTCTGCTAGTTTGTTGGCGGAAAATATGACTCATGTTACGAAGTAACCAGCTGTTGCAATTTGTCTTATTTAAACTTGGTATAAATGACTTTTACGGTAGCTCAGTATTATCAGAAACATGAAACACAACAGGGCGTGGATTCTGAAAATTAGTTAATCACAAACAACACCAATTAAACCTAGCAGAAATATTTATTTTCAACTTGGTAATAACATTATGTAATTACAAAAATAAATACTTATCGCGCTATCTGTCAGTCTGGAACTATAATCGAATATCACATTTAATAGAGCGTTTTCTATTTTTTTTTATTTAACTTTAGCTAAAGTGGTACCGCCTTTAAATAGACATTCAATTTTACATGTAATTATCTCCTGGCAGGCAGTTAAAAATATTAACTCGGAGTTACCACATAAATAGCCACAAGAGAGAAAATAAAATTCTCTTTCATTTAACTAAATTCGTTTTTATACTAATCTGGTAAATATTTCAGTCTCTTAATATTTAGGGTGTACGATACACAGGAATTAATCGAATTCCTACCTCAGGTTAATACAATTAACTTAGATTACTTGCTTATGACCTACAGGACAGGTGTCAAGAAATTTTGCTGCCCCATTGTTGTTTATTGGTTCAATTGATAGGACCTTTATAATCCAATTCCAGCCGTAGCCGAGACTATTTATTCTAACATCGTTAATCACGTGATGTCGCCACTACTAGAATCTGACGTTAGCAGTTTGAGCCACATGTCCCATCACCATATTTATGTACTAATTATTAATATTTCCTAATGATTGTACTCAAATTTAACCGTACCCTTAACTAACGGGGCTCTTACTAAAAAGAAAATTCCTTATTTAGCAATAAAAAATCAAAAGATGGTATCTTGGGCAATTCCATGATAAACAACAGAAGCAATAATATTCACAAAACAACGTTTGCACTTAATAGAAACTGTTTAGGTTCTTATTTTCAATTCAATTAAGCTTTATACAGGAATTAAATCACTTTCCAACCTGTGCACTCAAAGCACAACATGGCGGAATGTGTCATTCGCAACCGGAAAACGTCTAACGGTAAAATTAATTTCATTCGCATAGAATGCTCGAATCATGACGGACAACCAGAAATTCTATCCTGCCATATTATTTAACTTAAATGAAAATGTTACAAACCACCTACTACTGTAACGTTTACACGATCCTATAGAATAACGCGAAACGCGATTTAAAAAGAATTCATATTAATTCTACGCATCTTCGCGATATTCTTAAATACGGGAGT
>JAHWXV010626843.1:0-19088 GCA_024586415.1 Phrixothrix hirtus | reverse complement strand
AAAATTAATTTAAAAGCATAAATAATTCATCCATTTATAATTTCCTTTATACATGTACTAAGAGTTTTATAATTAAATTTTAAACTCATTTAAAGCAAAATTAATTTATAGATTTAAATAAAAAGTAATTAAGTATGTATATAATGCACACAAATCATTAAAATATTAATTTATTTTTATTTTGGGAACGGTAATTGGAACGGTCACCCATCCAAGTTACTGGCCAGACAAAACCTTGCTTAAATCTAAAGATTTTTCTCAATAACTCACTTCAACGAATTTTCTCAGAGAATCCAATTAGTTCATGTAATATAGCATTATAGGCGCAAGAAACTTGGTCAGTTTAAAAAAAATCGTTAGAGCCATTTTCGAGAAAATTGCAAAAAACCTAAAAATCACAAGAATAAAGTGGCACTTCCGGTCATTAGATTTTAATGAAATTCTTACTAGGAGGTGCTAAGGCGATAATAAACGTATATATAAAATTTCACTTTTCTACGACGTTTAGTTTTCGAGATATATTGGCCATATACACGTACACACACGCGCGCATACGCACGCGGTTGCGCACGAACGCAACCGCGCACGCACACGCGCGCACACACACGCACACACGCACGCACGCGCACACACACGCACGCACGCACACCACATACACACACGTACAAACACACAGACCAATTTTTAAAAACACGTTTTTCGGATGCAGAGGAGCTGAAAACGTATATTTCCGCTAAAAACTGGACATCGAAAATTTTGACCGGAAACATGACTTTCTCTATACTATATCTCATATAGGTAAGAAAAAGTAAAAATAGAATGTTTGCATGATTTTCTACAAATCAAATAGGCAAAATAGTGCACGTTTAGGTGACGTACATTAAAAATAATGTTGTGAAGATTAATAACTAATTTATTTCCAACATTGCAATGTTTTTACGACATGAAAATCCTTCCGGATGGAAGTCAAATTCAGAACGATGGCAGTTGCTGCAGTTTGATTCGTGTTTAGAATTTGTTTTTATATTTGTATTTATTTTAGATTTACAAGTCATCTTTTTATAACAGATGGTAGCAGTTCTTAAAAGGTCTTGAAGGGTTTAAGAATCTGTGTTTTCGAGGTGTTGCTACCATTTTATTATTAAGCGGTGACGTACTACTTTTTCTTTGAATAAATGTTTACCTGGCTTTGTTATTGTACAACTTACCGTTAATTGTTCACCTAATAATTTCTACCTCTTTTCTAAGTCCGTGTTTGTTTGTATATGCAAACATGTAGCAACTTTGAAATTAAGACAAACATATTGCCAATAAAAATTATCAAATTTACATCGGCAAATCAAGACCTCGAATATGCTATAGATGTTAAAGTTTACTGACAAATTTTAACACGGTACGATAGAGGGCTAACCAAGTCTATTAGCAAGAAAATCCCATTAAATAGAACGCTTGTTGGAAAAACTTGAAAATGTTCACTGTTTGAGAACTGCAGGAAAATGTGGGTACAAATAAATACATCTAGACAAATTTTACGTCGTAGATGAATAAAATGTTATTTTAACATCAAATTATAGAATATATTTCCTTCGTGTGTACATTAAACCTATTCTGTTATATCAATGATCTACAGTTTTAAGGCCAGTTTATACTTATCCGGTCAGACACGGAATGGTTGCGGTGCGCTTCCATTCAGACAAACTATCATAAGAATTCTTATGTAACTATTTATTCATGTCTGAACGGAAACGCCACGTTATATATAAATAATTCTATAAGAATCCTTATGATAAAGTTTGTCTGAACGGAGCGCACCGCTACCGCTCCGTGTCTGACCGGAAAGTATAAACCGGACTTTATTCGTTTGTAGACAAAAATTTAATATTAAATTTTAAATATGTTTAATTAAAATCCCTAAGTACCCAGATTTTTATGAGTACAAATTTTGATATTACCGGTTTTAAAATTCATATAAAATAAAGAAAGACTTATTTACAAGAAGTGTTCGAAATGGTTTGCCGTAAATGGAAACAACGGCTGTCATTTCAATATTAGTCAATCTATCTGTTATTTACACAAACACGATTTTCAACTTTTAATTAAATGGAAATAAAAATTAATACACTTCGGTAACGAAAAATTGAAACTAGCAGTGATTGATGACACAAAAATGTCTGATACATTAACATTACAGAAAACGTCTGTAAACTACGGCGACCCTTAAATGCACTGAACACGCCCGATTTATGCATGTAAATGTTACATTTTAGAATGATCAACAACTGCGTCACATAAAATCACACTTAGAGCTTGCGTTATTGTAGGTGTTCTCAAATAGGTCCTCATCATTTCCTTAACTACGTTTTCTTCGAAAACAGCAAAGAATTTTTTTCTTTTGATTTAGAACTTTCCCCGCGTGTATGGTCCAAGATTGTCGGTACATTTTAAATAATTAAAGATAAGGTTTTAACTATTTACGCATATACACATTAATTAGTATCTGTAGATATAATTGGTGATCTAAATGAAACTTTAATAAACGGTATATGCAAATGCGTATTTGTTTTAATGATGTGTCCCTATTATTTTTGCATCATTTGAATAAAATTCGTTAAAACAAGGATAAACTATCTTAGTTTACAACTTTTAGATAGATAAATTCTATTTTTATAACGAGTGATCTGTATTAACCTTTACCATTTAATAAATATAACAGTTAGACAAATCATGACAGGTATGTGCAATAGATAAATAATTATATGGTAAAGTTTGTTAAAGCATTCTACTTTCCTGTGAACACAGTTAAACCAGTTGCATCATCTTCTGTGATGTTTATAAACAGTAATGTTGTTCATTTTATTCTTGATGGAATCACGAAGTTCAACCAATTTCTGTACACCCTTTGCTTCAGGTATCCACAGGAAAGTCAGGAGATGTTAGATCAGTTTATCTGGGAGGCCATTGGTTCTTTGAAATTACGCCATCTTGTTGTTTAAGGCACTGCAGGCTGATATTTATCACTATCGCTAAAAAGGGACAGTTGTTTTGGCCATTCAAACCATCCAAAGAATTGTTGGCTTCCTTAGCACATAACGAACACCAAACTTTCTTCGGCATGACTTTTGTGTTGCAATCAGAGAATGTTATCAAATTTTTTTTCACTAAAATAATACGCTCTTGAAGAGAATACTGTATGTTTGCTCACTTATCATTACTTATACGAATAATTTCCGTTAGGTTGACCAGATTGATTCTCCAAAACTTACTATGGCATCCAAATGCAACATCACGTTCATAATATCATGCGATGAGCATTTGCAACTTAATTAACTGGTAAAGGTTTATGTGTATCGTCATATATAACGAATTTAAGGTTATTTACATAAAGCGCTTATAATTTAATTAAATAAATGATAATATAATTAAAATTAAAATAATCAGGCAGTGAGTTTACTCTAAGGCCTAACTGTAATTATCGTACTTATTTACTCAAAGCAATGAATACAAAGATACAGTTCATATTTATTCCTATGGACTTCAATATCATTCAACTTATTAGTAATTTAAAATATTTCTTGGTGCTTTAAATTTAATAACACGTTCGCTGTCATTCTATTGGCACCAGGTATTTTTCCAGTGCCGCACTGCAATATTTAGTTTAGAATGAAACGCCGCCGTCATTAACTCTTAAGAAGAATTCGCAGCTGACGTGGAGGTATCGCACATTGAAATGTTTTGATGTGCATACATCGAATGCCGATTGCTGTTTTCTATCTTGTTCCCTTACTTTGGTTTGCTGGATTAACTTTTGAGAAATGTTTCCTTGAAATCTTTCCAAACGGGATGGTCTCTGTTTGTCAGCGTACAACTCGAGCAAGTATTTAACCATTCAATGTTATTGTAATTACGTTATTTATATTGTTTGCTGGGCTTGCCCCTGTGGATAATTGACTTTATTCATTTATGCATAAGCGACATAGCTTCGATTTATTTCAACGACTACCTCAAGTAATTTATTTGTCATTTTATGTAGATTGTTGACGTTCTTAGTTACGACGGACAATTATCATTGTTACTGATAAACACTAGAATTTTTATACTGCTGCGCTCTTTATGCTGTAAGATGGATAAGAAATCTGTTTTACAGCGTGTATAGCCTTTTTATTAACTTATATATTTTCTGAACTTCGTTGTTAATTTAGACATCCACGCAATGCATCTTTTGCTTTTAAAATACTTCTCTAACTTGTTTAATTTATGATAACCAAGAATTTTAGATACAACTACTAAGTTTGCGATAAAGAGTGATTGAAAAAATGTAAAGAAACAGATTACTGTAAGTTTCCGTATGCTAATATTTGGTTCTTTTGTTTGAATCACGCATTTGTATGCGTTGCATTGTTTCAAACTTCCTCCGCCTAATTTTGGTCTGCTTCTTGGTAATTTTGAAACTATCTGCGGATTGTCTTCTTAAATATTATTCACGTTGTTAGTTATTTTACTATAACGATTTGTGCGGTTATGAATATTACCTACAAATCGTTTTTTTTTGTGCTTAATTTTAATTATTTCTAATTTAATCTGCATTAAAATTTGTGAATAGTATATTTTTTCTGAAACTATTTCAAACAACTCTTGCATGCTGACTTAGTGTTTACGTAACAACTTCCAAATAAGAAGTGACATTCTTTCATTTTATAATTACGTTTAATGATTCTTTATAATTTTAGCAAACAATTGCCGGCTTCGATTCGTGTAGTGGCTAACGTGTTTTATTCTACGCCCAAAGGACGCAGATTCAAACCCGATCGAGGTCGGTACATTTTCAAGCAGAGAAAAATTAAAAAAACGTGCCTTATTCTCAGATAAGGATGTAAAACTGAAAATCCTGCGCGTATGTGATGTTTGAGACGTTAAGGGGCCCACTGACTTCAATTCTTTAACACGTGCGCCTTCCCTTTTATAAAATGGGTACGAATAAATATAATTGTATGCTCAAATTACAATGACACTTTTTTCATCAATTCGCTAAGAAAACACTGTTCTTAAATATCTGAATGTGACAAAGCAAAATGTTATATAAGGTGTTTTTCCCAACAATGCTTCACGAATAATATAAATTATTTCACGGTAGAGGTGGTCGCAGATAGTAGTCCAGTGTGCCATCTTAACAATGGTTGTCCGATCAAAGAATGCTCGAAATTATCGCCTAACGTTCCCAGAACTGAATGAATCCAGTACAGTACAGCTTATAATGGCCTAATTTCCTTAATTTTGCTAGGCTCCGCAACATCCACCACTGCATTTGCACACTTAATATAATAGTCGAATATGTTTTAATATGACGCGAGCAACTTTGTACTATTTCATTTCTGCAATTTCTTACATCAATGTCTGATTAAAAACTAACTGCGCGCCACTATGCGTGAGGGGGAAAACAACTTACACGAGCCTCAGTACAAGTCATAATCCAGATAATAACTGATAAAATATTTTTAAATGTTTTAACCTTTTAAAATAAACAAACTTTCTTCTACTACAATATTTAATTGAGAGAGGGCGTAGATATTCAACAAATTAATCGGGAAATGAATAATTTCATTACAAAGTGAAGAAATCGCAGAAAAATTCTCTGCGCAATTATTGAAATCTTAAATACATATACAGGGTGTAATAAAAATGGTGGGCTAGCTTTACATATACAGGTAGCTTCCACGACTAATAATAAGGAAAATAGTTCATATAAACACGTATCTCACAATGGTTAGTTATTGAGTAACAGCTACTTGAGCTTTTAAATTTTTTATTCAAACGTTAACAAAACTGATGGGCTGGCTAATTGCAAGCAGCTTGTATGACTAAAAATAACGAAGAAACATATGTTCCACAGCGGTTCATTACTGAGTTATACTAGTGAATATAAAATATTAATTCATTGATCACACCCATTTAAAATCTTCAGAATGTTCAGACAATTATCAGTAAGTAATCCATGCGCTGTCAGTTATGACGGTTGATTAAGTCATTGAATCATTAGTAGAATGGATGTGGTTCGTGCATGACAGTGCAGCCCACTTCAGTTACATGGCACTGGCATAAAAGTCAAAAGCGGTATATCCATGATCAGACAGGCCCAGCTGTGCGTTGTTGTCCTTGGACGTCATTTTGAACATTTATTATGATTTTAATTTAAGTGCTTCGTTTTCTATTATCTTTGAAAAACTCAGGTGTAACTCAGTAATGAGCTATTATGGGACATATTTATTTAAACTTCCTTTCTATTTTTAGTCATAGAAGCCGCCTGTAAATGGCCAGCGCACCATATTTGTTGCACCCTGTATACAATGTTAGGAAATAATCCTATGTAAATGCAGAACGGTTTTATCATGAAAAATAAATTAAACTTCTTATGCAATTTTCTTTAGAATCTATACATAGTGAGAAAAATGATGCAGAAAATGTATATTACAACATTTTGGAACCACAGGAATAATTTATCGATGTTAATTAAAATCTGTTTGGGAAATCGAGAGAGTAGACCTGGAAATAGTTATTATAATACTTTTAAGCAGCGGTACAGCCAGTTAAAATAACGATAGTTGAAAGAAACAAAATCAATATGTCGCTTGTTACAAAAGCATACTGTTACTACGAGGTCTTTACGGAAAAGGTTCGATATCAATGGATATACCGCTCAAAGCTGAAATGTTTCTGTATTTTTACCTGGACATGGGCGTTACTGCATTAACGTAGCAGGGGAAAGTTAATCGCCTTTATTCAAAAAATATTCTTAAAATTATTTGCCTACGCTTTTTTTTGTACGTTTCCTCCTTTTATAAAATGAAATAATACACATAAAAATTGCAAGCTAATGGAATTTATGTCTCGACGATGAACAATACTCTCTCGATTTTCTAAATGTAGTATATACTCGTACATGTTAAATTGATGTTTATAATTTGTATACTAAAACATCAAAATTTTAAGAAATATTCAAAATAGTCAGCTCTAACGCGGGCTTCAGTTCATATGAGAAATGAACGACTTACTTGTCCTTACTCTTTATAATCCTGTTCTATAAATCATTTGCGCCTTCGACTTCATTCCTACCTTTCCCTGTCCCTCGATTTTTGAGTAAAACAACTCCTGTCTCACGAGGACGTTAGTGAATAGCAATAAATAGTCATAACTTGAAAACTTTTTGTTCCATCCCTACCCTAACCAATCATCACCAAAAGCATCCCAACTCCTAAGAATCTTCCTTTGTTTATACCCTCCAAATTTGAGAGTAATACTTTTGCGAGTAATCGTGGAGGAAAAATCAAGACAAGCGGTAGATTGACAGACCTCACGCTAAAATTAGTATGAACGGATCTAAAAGACCCCAACTTTATAAAATACATATAAACAATATTTAAAGGTAAACTCCAGTAGTAGTCACAACTCGACCGAGCACTGGCCGGAAGCGAACTAAAATCATAAGCACGGTGCAAAGAAATGACAATACTTGCATAATAACGTTGGTAGTTGTTAAGCAATTTTTATAACTTTCTTTATTACGTCATTAATGTACGTAATTTTTGTTTGGTTTTAAGATTGAGGTAGCCAAACTAGTTCGAACTGTATTAATTTGTATTAACAAGTTTCAGGGTTAAGACCCTTCTAAATAACTCAAAAAGAAAATTTACATAACCTTTCTATTAGAAACTTTATCGATCTCACCATATTATGATTAACGACTTTGTTATATTTCATCAAAGTAAGTAACAAAAGCTTTACGCTCTATACATTTATTTAATAAAAATTCAACGAATAAATTTCAAATCAACAATATTTTCATTTAAATCTAATTCACATAAATCTTAAAGAAAACAGTTAATATTTACAACCTCTTCGGTTACTTCTCTATACAAACTGTTATGACAGATGGTAAACAAGTATTTACTACAATGCTATTATTTGCATTCAAGAACGAACTTCTGGTTCCTTAAAAGTGTTTATTCAAATTAAAACAAATTTTTCTTGAAAGTTAAAATAACAAGCATGAAGCTCCTTTGATTTTATTTATTTACTAAAGTTTATAAGATGATTTGATAAATACACTTGCGGTTTAAGTTGCGTTTGTATTATCTTCGATTTTAAATACTTGGGCTTCCTTCTGGCTATTCAATTCCAAGTCAGCTGTCTTAAAAGGATTTACTTCCCTTTAAAGTCCCATTCAAAACTAGCGGTATTTCTTTTAAGTTGCGTATTTGGATGTTTGATTTATTTTCTTGTTTTAAATTAGGAAAATTGATTTACATTGACGTATAATATCCAGGGCTTTTTAATGCCATGATCTCCAATACGTGACACAAGTTAAGATTGAATTTACATTTCTAATTTCAACGGATCTAAACTCGCCTTCCCGCTTGATTAATACAACAGCATAAACTCTTGGACAAGAAAAGATGACGCTTCATGTGTGTTCTAGGTTTTTTATAACATTAATACACCCCTTTCCGATATCTTCCAAATTTCAAATTTTTGGTGTCGTGCTTGAGATGGCAAACGTTAAATTTCCGTTCTAGTCGCGGTTTTTTTCTTAGCTCTTCAAGACTGCAACCCCTGTTGTTTTTTTATGACGTCGGCAAATAGTACTTCTCTTTGGCGGCATCTTTACCCTAAGAATTTCTATGTAAAATGTTTCGTTGCATAATTTCGTTTTACATCCCATTGCTTTGAAGTATTATTTTTTACACTTATTTTAAAATCACTCGCACTTTGAAACTTGTAAAAATATTTATTTTTATAGTCTGAGAAACTTAGTTTAAAACATAATATTGCTGGTTATTTTATATCACAGTAAATTATTTAGAAATTTAAATTAAATGGTAGTTTATTTAAATTTCTAATGTTAGAATAACGTAATTGTTTAATTATTAATTACGGTGTCCAACAATGTTCATGTCACATTGTCACTGGCAAATTATTTTCAAATAAACCTGTAATTCGTCCGTTATTAAGATTAGTATACTTCTAGCCAATATATTGCATAAAGAGGCGTTTTGAAATATTCAGAAATGACAATTTTGCAACTGGGTCAAAAATCTTATTTCTTATAACCACATTGAGTTGGAAATCAAATTAAGGCATTTTCAAAGAGATTTAAAATGAGTTAACAACGCAGCCCTCTAGATGCTTTGACAGAATATCCGGGTTATAATAATTCTTTTCGCTTTTGTGTCATCTATTTAAATAATGGACAAGATCTCATTCGAGTTTAATATTGTACGACTTTTTTTAGTAAATTGTCCCTTATTTTTATCAAGTTGACCGGATCCTCTTGGAAAACCTACTAATGTAAAATTTCCGTATTTATTTTATATTTCTAAGCTCCGAGCTGGTTTGTTTTCAAATTTAAGAAAATTACTTCAGTGAAAAAACATTTCCCTTCTAAAATAATCAGTTTTCTAGAGGTTTAATTTTTCAACGAACTTTATAATTTCCATGATCTACAGACTATATTTAAATTCATCGCACAATATTCAACGGTAAGGACAGTTAGTGAGCCCGTTGATATAATTTTCAAGCATTAATGTGATAACATTATCAAGCAATACTCCCGTTTAATTAATTTTGATGCTTAATAAAATTATCATTTATTTAACTTACTTTAAATAATAAGTATTTTGTACTACTATCCTAATTACTCATTTATTGATTTATTTAACTGAATTTAACGTATCGCTTTTCATATTTGATTACGTGAGCATTAATTTGTGCTGGGGTTCCAGAATATTGGAACACTTTTGCAGTTAATTACAATTTTGTTTCGCGTATGTTCAATTAATTAGTGATATCATTAACATTGGTTGTACCATTCTAACCTATGCTTTTACAATTAAAGTCAAATTTAAATGCCTATGATTTTAATTTGATCACGATTTTTAAGAACAATTAGAATTGTTAATGGCTGTAATTTGATGCAAAATCACTTTGAATTAATCAGATATTAATAATTGTGCACCTAAGACTATATATCCTAAATAAATTGACTTTCGTTTCGTTTTGTTATGTAAAATATTTATCTTCAGCATATAGCCTGGATTTCTGCAACTGAATATATAGAGCATTCTGTAGTAAGTGTGGCGCGTATAAATTCTGTTTTTAGTTGCTTACTACCAAACCTTCATAGTTTTATAATTACAGCATTTTTGTGATCCAAACACTACAAGGTAAAGCATCATAGTAGGACAACCAATTATTTATGTGCGGTATGATAAACAGTAAAGGGTATAGCTTAATCTCCATAGCATATGTGAAATTATCTCGATTGCTTAAGAAGAAAGCGTGTACGACTGAGGTCTCTCCATTTTTCACTAATGAAAAATTAATTAAATTAATTAATTATTTAAATGACATACTAATATGTTAGAATGTTATAAACTTGTGGGTCGCGACCCCTTGAGGCGGGTGGAATAATTTTTTAAATGTTTGCGGAATGCGTTTTGGTGCGTTTCCTAATTAGTCAAAATTTGATAAGGATCGCGCAGAAAACCAGTTGCAAATAGAAAGAAATAGATTGCGCACCACTGATTTCAGTGTTTGAAATTCTTCCTAGTAATTTAATTTTATATTTTAAAACAAACAGATGAACAGAGTTGTAAGCATTTTAATTTAATACCGAAATTGTATTCCTTGAACGTACTTCCGTCAAGTCCGATGATTTCCTGTTCTACAGACAACTCAGCTTTCTTAATGTTTAGAATAAGAATTTACGTGATGTCAATTTTCCGAAGTTTTATCCTCCTGGCAAAAACCATATTTATTATTGAAATTTTATCGGTGAAAGTTTAACTTTATTTCATTCAAATTCAAATTTTCCCAATATTATGAAAGTTCAATAGAAAGAAAGTATGTTAGCAAAGGAAAGCCTTTCGTAGCCTTGAAAGATGTCTGTTAAAAATGTATCTATAAATAATTATTTCAAGATCATAAACAATCGTAATGCAAAATAATCGGCATGGAAACCTTGCACATGCCAACGGATTATTCGGTTGACTTAAATTACATACAGTGTACGTTAAAGTTTTATGTCTTCTTACATATTAAATTGCATGGTGTCATTTCACTGAATAGACATCTCATCTAATAAATTAAAAAGTCAATAAAACTGGAATTGCCGCTAATGTCTGCTTTTATGCTAAAGCGTTCCTTTTAATAATTGAGGCATTTAGGAATGCGGAGATAACACGTTACGCAGCTATTAGCATCGACTCATCCAATGCTGACGTAATATTTTTATATAAATAACAATAAATTGTTCTTAGTTAACTTTAAAGATGCGAATCTGAAATAAAATTATTTTTAGACTAAAAGCATGAATGTTAAACAGATGAAAAACTGTATAAAAATAGTTGTGATATAGAAGCGGAAGAGATTTTCAAATAATTTTAAAAACAAACAAACACAGGTGCACATTAAATTTACATACCAGATCAAACTAATAAAATTTCCAAACAAACTTGTACACTTGAATTTAATAAAAGCATGTACACGTACGTAGAAGAGTAATCGAAATTTATACTTCCTGCGCAATCTCGCATCAAAACTAAACACCCATGAATTTTTAATTTATTAAAAATTGCCTCATTGCTTTCATTACTCCACTCGCAAACCTCCGCCTTTTATTGTTCTTCGTTTTATAAGTTTAGATAGTTTTTTCCGGTTAAAATTTAGGACGTCGCCGCACTGACACGATTTTCGCCCTACTAATCTCCTCTTGTGGTCTGAAATTCCATCTCGCCCTATCTATACGTTCTTTGTTAATCGATTTCCCTGAAGAGGTCCATATTATCAACTGGTTTCCCTTTGTTTTTTCAATATTACCAAATACATCTAAAGAAGCCAGCCCAACTTAATATGTTGGGAAAAAACCAAAAGTTTCTTCCGAGATTCTCTTGTGACATACTTTAAAGAGAATTACTGGCAATGCATCTTTATTTCCTTTCGAGTGTAGCGATTCAGAATGAATTTAGTGATTCAGTCGATAATTGAATAAATGTCTCATCAACTTTGGAAATGGTCGTCTTCCTTCCATTTGACTGGGTACACTATTCCTATGTGTTCACACTCAGTTATTAATTTGCGTTGAACTTGCTGCTTCGAGTTTTTTTCTTTCAGATCAGCACCTCCAGTGATATTTGGTGAATGAACACATTTCTTTGTCACACTGTTTGAGTAAATAATTTAGATGAGAAGTCTAGCAAATATGCCTGGACCATAATTTGGCCTGGTTCAACTTCGTCTTAAAAGTTATCGAGTATTGCGTTTAGGCCGTTTAAACATCGTGTCTCATTTATAAATAAAACCAATGGGTCATAAGGCATACAAATTATTTTTACTTGGAAATGAGCGCTAAGAAATATCGAGAAAAACTGTTATCTAGGTGGTGCTAGAAAAGAAATCCACCTAACTATGGATTTTGGACCATTTATCCTTCCTTTGGTAAAAAAAATACTATTGATTCGCAAGAAATGGTATATAGCTGCTTTTAAACTGTCATCACGATCCAAACAGCGTCTTAGGTGTTGTTTCTTTAGTAATCTAAAGAGGTCTATCTATTTCGGCAATTGCATTGTCATGTATCAGAAACCCTTTTTTATTGGAGAATTGGATAGTTTTCGTTTTATGCACTTTTAGTGTTGGCGTATGTGTCTGTATTTGGACTATACCGAGTGATTTTAAAATAGACACGTTATTGTGGATGTCTAACCACGCCCGTTAACAACAAAATCACATAAAATAAAACAATTTGTTTGAAAAAAAATTGAAAATGTCGACTTTTTGAGAACTGCAGGAAAATGTCTAGATGCATTCCTATTTCAACTACTGTCTTTGTATGTGTTTATTTCGTGTGAATACAAACCTATCCCAATAATGACCTATATTTTATTGCTCCAGCTTTATGCAGTCAATAATTGCCTACTTAATTTTAAATACGTTCAATTACACCAAATACCATATCTAGATTTTTATAAATAACATAATTTTGATATTTCTTTTTTTATATTCGTAAAAAATTGTACAAATTGAACATTTCGCGTAGACATTGTATGATGCGGAATCCGCCAGTTAAGCTAACGTTGGGTATATAAACGATGGACTGCTTTAGCATTCCCACTCACTTCGTTGTAAAATAAAACAATGCCTGTCATTTATGTCAATTTTCTAACATAAAATGACGTAACAGCTGCATCATATTTTATGGTTAAAACAACACCTACCGCTGTTCTACTTTTGCAGGTACTGTCAAACAATTCTATAGCATTTTTTGAAAACGGCAAGAAATTATTTAAAAGGAATATTTTCTCTTATTTTAGAACTTTCCTCGCGTATCCGAATTTGTCGGTGTATTTTAAAATCACCCAGTATTTGATGAGAATGATGCCCCATGTCTCAAAGCATGTGGCGGTTGTGCTCGTGACGCTATGAACCAATTGCTTGGATTCTGATTTAACTTCAAGGCCTCTGTTTGTGACAATTTGTGTGCGTCCGAAGTACTCGAATGGCAGCGAAATTTCCAGGTTACGCAATTTTTGATCAGGTGTCAACAATCGTGGAACCTAACTGTTTGATACCTTAGTCGTGTTTGAATTAGGATACTGGACTCAAACACCCGCACGGCACACTAATGGCGTAGATTTTCACAAGTTTTAGAATAATTTCGTTATTTGTTATCGTTTTTGGTTTTCCACTTAAATGGATTCGCGTGCCCACCGAAACTATTTGGACCATAATTTTATTAAGTAGTACGATGGTGCATTATTTTTGGCCGATAGCCTTCTTAACAGGAAATTGCCGTTTTCGAATTTTAAGTTATCCTTTTTCGTCACTATCTCATTTAACACAAATTTTCTACTATTTGACTAATTACACTTGAGCATGGCAATCATTTTTTTCGTGGCTAGGCAGGCACTATCTCGTAGGTCTCCGCATTCCAAGGACGGTTTTTAAATATTTTCAGAAACTAAAACACGTTTCTCTACCCATCACGAAAAAATTAAGAAAAAAATTTAAATCTCTTTATGCAACAATTTATATAAATAATTGATAAATATTACCCAAACATATTAGAACTGAAAAGTTTTATGCGGGTATGAATTAATCTGTGCTTAAGACTGTCGCAATGATTTAACTTTGAGTAACGTTTACTAATTATTTATATTAATCAACCAAAATTAATATGCCGGTAATTTTTAAACGTTATTAAGTATTTCCTACATGGATTTTAAGTAGGGAAACATTAATAACACTTCTTAATATTAGATGGTAGTAAATGAACTTTTAGACATCTTTACTTTGGTCGAAATACAATTTTGAAGAATGCGTTAATAATTGCTTAAGAATTGTTGATGTTGACTAAAAGTTTAAATGATTTCACACGTACTAAAAATGTCATTTTTCGCTAAGTTTTTGAAGAAATTAGCTTTAACCTTAAAGATGTGATATTTTTTAGTTATTACCATTAAAGAAATAAATACCAACAGAAAATATTGACTTCACAAGATTAAATTCAAAGTCGAAAACTCACATATACGTTACGACTTTCTTGAAAACCAACAAAAATTTAAAAAAATTCCTTAATCAGTTCAAGCTAAACTTGTGCTACAACTAAGCTACCGTCTTACCGATGCATAGGCTACGAGATGTCTTCCAACTTAAGTTTGCGTAAAAAAGGCAATGTGCACGACGAGTGTCTGTAGCCATAAAAGGTAATATGCATTTATTTTTTAATTCAAAATCTACTAATTTTACAAGTGTCTACGGTCGAATGTATTAGATTACTGTTTATTAATAATAAGTCTAGTGTACATTAGTAAAATTTATCAAAATCTTTATTTTATATATTTCGTAAGCGTTGCGTGGGTGTTTACATTACAAAAACTATTTTTTTATTCTACAGTGTTGTTAAGGATTATAACGCTACTTTCGTATTTGGTCATGACCTCAACGCACCCTCTCCGTTCGCAGTTTGTTAAACCTTACGAATCCCTAATTGAAGTAGTATGCAACAAGCTTTAAGGCTGCATGGTTGCAACGGTAAGAATGTAATTTCTTAAAATAAACTAATAATTACAAAAATCCAATCTTTCATTGTACGAAAACCAGCTAGTTCAATTAATAATAAACAAACAAAAAACAAGTGTACTTTTTATTTTTTCATTCCTAACCAATAGTTATCGCCAAGCTTTGTGATAATCTAAATACATATGTAGGCAACAGCCAGAATTTTTAATTATTTCAACAAATAATGTCAATTGTGTTAAACATAGCATGGAGCGATGTAAAATTCACACAATATCTAATCAATGGTGGGGATGCACGTTGAATGCATAAATAAGTGTGATATACATTGATGTCACCGATGAACTGGTTGGAATTTTCAAAAGATTCTTAAAGACGAGTTTACTGCAAATTTTATTTCTACGATGCAGCCAATATGAAGAGTGTACCATATTTTATTATTAAATTTTTGGATCGAAGATAAAAAAGCGTTGTCGGTTCAAATATAATTTGGAGAGGACTGTCTTTAGCACAGTGCAGCATGTAAAGGTGCATTTCATTTTCAAATACAGTGTTTACCGCGATTATATTGTAACGCGAGTATTTCTACATGTAAATTTAATTAGTTATGCTGTAATACCAATATTTTTTTCTTTGTTATCACTGTAGTATTAAAAGTTAATTGCATTTACAATTAATGCTATTTCTGCATTAGTCAAATATTTGATTTGAATTAGGGTCTACGATACACTATTTATGCTATATTTTTAAAAGTGCTGTATTTGAAAAGCTTAGAATTGTTACTTGCGTTTTAAGAAACGTTTAAAAAATTTCTGAAAATTAGAGCATTTCCGAAGATTTTTTGTTACGTTTACGTCTTCCATTAATATTTGAAGGGACTTTATCCGGTACCAAATAAATTGTCAATTTTTCAGGAAAATCATTTTTTAGATTTTTTGGGATTTTATTCATATTTAATAGTTACTATCTACTGTGATTTATTTATATTTTAACTGATGAACTTGCTTCAACTCAATATCTTTATTATTTTGTATTTTTGTATGTAATATATTTCAGTAATACATTACAACTTATATTTAACGGATTTGCAAACATTAATTTTAAAAATTAGTAACTGCATATACAAAATTTCTGTTCATTAAATTAAAACGGTTAAACAATTGTTTTATTTCAATTTACTACATTACTTGAATACTAACAACTTGCTTACAGACTAAGTAAGTTCATTAAGTTTCCAAAGAACCTATTAGTTTTATTAATGACCTTAGAAAACTTAGCAGGTCTGCGATCTTTTGTTTTCTTTTACACAAAGAACAACATTAAAAATGTTTAGGGCTTAAAATTGAATCGCTGATACCAATATATTTTACTTCATCAAGTATTACGGGCAGGAACTCTATGAGTTACCACCTCAATCCAGAAATAAATGTTGAGAGCTAATAATATTTGTTTAATCGAAGATGCACGTGGAGATTTTCGCAAGAAAACTTAATGTACTTTCCAAAATGTGAGAGGAACTCAGTATCAATCCCAACCAAAAATGTAACTGAAAACTACTACTAGTACCACCAATTATGCCATTCCCTTAGCGGGGTAGGCAAAACCCAATACCGAGCCTCCATCTTCTCAATCACTGCATGCACCAACCCCCTGTCACCTATATCGCTACTACCACCTTTCACCACAACTCCCAGCACTATATAGTATCCGCACCATCCCACTATTACCCACCAATCCTACCCTATCTACTATCATCCATTCCTATTTTTTCTCCATTCCTTTCCATCCTTACTCACTTCTTTTGCTTCCATTAAATTCATACATCACTTTTGGCAAGCCCTCCTATTGTTTGTGCTCTTTATTCTCGTTCCTTTTATAATTTTTTCAATCATATTCAGCCATCTCTTTCTCGGTTTACCCTTATCTAATTTTCCATTCAAACCTGCCTCATATATTCTCTTTCTTAATCGTTCATTACTCATTCGTTCCACATGTCGCAAACCATCTTACCCACTTCTTTCGTACAGTTCAGGCAGTGCTCCTTCACCTGCACGTATCCATCACCCATTCACTCTTTACTTTGTCACGTCTCATTTTTCCACATGCAGCTCTGAGGTACTTCATACAACTGAAAAATACTACGCAAATCTAAATAGATAATCGCAAGCAACGCGTTCTTTGCTTAAGAATAAAAAAGATCTAAGACCTATTTAAAAATTAGGTTAAGGCTGCTACTATAGCCAATCAAATAACTGCGCAGACTGTAGACGTCGCTTTTGAAAGTCATGACATAGATCAGAGGCGTAGCGATAATTAATAGCAACCGCCATCTTGAGCCACTCACTATCACTAAATCAATATACGGCAACCATGCAAGCGCTGTAGATGTGTGTGATTCATAAAAACTAGCCTTTCGAACGCGTATAGTCAAATCCTCGTATAACTAGTGTAATATTCCATCCATGTGAACATTTTAAATCCATACTAGCGAACAGGATCAATATTGAGGTTTCTTGAACGAAAGACAACTACGAACATGTAATGAGTATCTCACGGTTGTGTACGTTTTGAGGGATACTTAACCTTGCAAACATAAATGCAAAGTATATTAAAGTGTAAAGGACAAACACCGAAGAAGCGTGGACAGTCTGCGGAAATCATTATTATTTATATTTATGTATATCGCCATGTAAAATTTAAGCAATATCCGTTCATTTTATTAATTTTAAATTTTAATTAAATTTAATGAATATTTCTCAATATATCAGATAAGAGTAACTGACAAATGACAGTTATTGCCCGATATTTTCTTTATTTTTATCGATCAAGGCCTTATGTTAAGAAATTATTAATTATTAAATTGGTTTTAATTGGACGTATAATCAGTGTTGTAGAAAATATTAATTTATCTTGATTACATTAATTCGGATTTGTCTTCCGATTCGTGTATTGTACCAATGACTAATTAGACTGTAAATTAGAGTGTCTTACTTAATAAGATTGATGATTTGACATAATTATGACATTCTGCAGTCTTCTTAAGAAAGAATGTTTTAGACTACTGAATTTCTTAAACTAATTTTCAAACGTGACATTTTTAAATTAATTGCAAAACTGTTATTTGGTCGCAGCCGGTTGTAAATAAATTTATTATTTATTAAACTTACATTTAAAGAATTTGGAAGAAATCTAAATTAATAGATACCGCAGATACAGATACAGCACACATCATTAGAAATTGTCGAACCAAAAACAATGTGCGACTGCCTTTAATTGAAACGGCGAATCCCCTCGGGGAAGCCCTTGTCATAGAAAACGAAGTTTATTATACAAGATTATTTTGAAATTGTTTCAGACAAAGAAATATCTGTCTTTATCTAGCAATAGGTTCATTTATACTGTTTTATGAACCGCAGCCATTACGTCAAAAAAGTTTGCCGGCTGTGTACACTTATAACAAATACAACTATAAACACTGATGAAGTGACCATTTTCTTTGTAAATACTTGGCTTATTATAAAGATGAAACAACTGGAAAAAAATTATTAAAAAGTTGTATTAAATAAAGCGGCGTTAAAAATAGATTAGTTTTTGATACTATCGCAATAGCAAATTTAACGTATCATTTGGTCTTACTTATTAAATATGTATGTAAAAATTATCCGAAGTTTTTTGAAATGTTCTCCGAATTTAAAATTATCATTTTTTAGTTCCAACCTATCTAAATCTGATTTAATAATTATACTTGTCACAGAAATTGTAACAAAACCCACCAAATTTTATATCTGCCACGTTTCAAATCGCTCTTACCTGCGTCCACGTGATAGAGAAAAAAAAGGAAAGATGATGTCCAGCTGCCAGAATACCTAACGGAGAGTGGGATAGGTCTTCAGCACGCCTCTAGTATAAAGTTGGTAACCTAGATGCTTTTAAAAAGTTTGCTTTCGGAGATAAGAATGTGTCTTAAAAGAATTACGATCGTCACAAATCGTCTAAATAATTCGTTAAGCTATTTACGCTTT
>JAHWXV010626745.1:0-15820 GCA_024586415.1 Phrixothrix hirtus | reverse complement strand
TTATTTTCAACTTGGTAATAACATCATGTAATAACTAAAATCAATAATTATCACTCTATTTATCAGTCTGGAATTATAATCTAATATCACATTTAATAAAACAGCTTTTACTTTTTTATTTAACTTCAGCTAAAGTTGTACAGCCTTTAAATAGCAATTCAAGTTTACATGCAATTATCTCCTGGCATGCAGTTAAAATTACTTAACTCGGGGTTACTACATAAATAGCAACATGACAGAAAATAAATTCTTTTTCAATTAACTAAATTTGTTTCTTTTTATATTAATCTGGTAAATATTTCAGTCTCATAGTATTTAGGGTCTACAATACACAGAAATTAATTGAATTTCTAATTCCAGTTAATAAAGTAAACTGAGGAATAACTGTCATAACTTTTCATTTATCATGTGATTGGCATACACTTAAGCGCGTTAAATAGACAAATCATTGACATTTCTAATGATGCCGCCGCTCAACAGATTTCGTGACTACTTGCTGAGATATAGCGTCAGTCTTAAAAACTAATTTTTTAAATTATATATACTACGGCAGCGCCAAAATTTCCCGACCTGACGTAGATCGGGATATGGGAGCGAGTCAAAACGTTAATAACACACCAATTTAAGCCTTATTAGCCTTGGAAGAAACAAAAATGGATTTAGGTTAACTAATTTAATTACAACGGTCGTTTCTTTATCACTATGTCTTGAGTATCCAGCATTAATCAAATTCCTTACTTAAAACATTAGATGTCAGTTGGATGGGGTATGCGGAAAAGTTTTCCCTCTTATTTGGTGTTAAAAGATTGGCCAAAAAGGTTTTCAATTGGATAGAAATCCTTGTAAGAACAGGGAAAATAGTAGAAGTCGTGACGGTCGTCAATATTTCCCTTGTTGAAGATCTCATATTGGACAATCGGCTCTTGAAGGTGAAATAAATAGCACCAGATGTGAGATTTTCAGATACAATCTTTCACCTAATCCTTCATGATCGTTTAGGAATGAATAAGATTAGTGCAAGCTGGGTCTACACACATCTCTCAGCAATCCCAACATCGTGTTGAATGTGCTCGAACCTTTTTGGAGCTACGTGGAGAGGGCCTTGTGGACGTGTTGAAGGCAATTGTCACAGGAGAAGAAACAATGGCTCTCTATTATGATCCTGTATTTAAACAAAAGTTTATGAAATAGAAGCAAAAAGTAAAAGCACCGCTAAGATAGTTCAGGGTCTGTCAATCGATGAAAAAGGTGATGGGTGCCATATTTTGAGATTGTGAGGACATTCTTTTTATAATCAACGGCACATATTATGCAGCACTTCTGAACAAATTTCGACGGAATATTCGGGAGAAAAGACGTGGGGAACTGACAAGAGGTTTGGGTTTGCTCCGTAAAAATGCTGAAATTACGCAAATCACAATGCGCAACTGCTGCTTTATACAAATTTATCGCCGTTAGCATAGTCGATAGCCCCCAATCACTATTACGTGTTTGAAAATTTGAAAAGGGACTTTTGAGGACGCGATTTGAATGGTGACAAAGAGGTAAAGGCTGCATTTTGATGACGAGCCGAAGGAATATTTCATTAGAGATATTGAATTGTTACTGAAAGGATGTAATAAGTGTTAAGCGCTTACATTAAGTATATTCTTAATCATTCAGTATTTAACAAATTTGTCAGGTAATTATTTGTTGCTAAGTTGGTTCGAGATTTTTACAACTTCTTATGCTCTTGGAGACCCATACTGACAGCGAACCCTCTCAGATTGATAATAGCTGACTCGTCAGTGGTACCAACCTGGTTATAAACTTTTCTCGGATTAGGGTAGTTGACATTCTGAGAGCATAAGGTAAAATGTTTGTCTGGTTTTTAGCACCCTTGTTTTGTTCGACTGTTCGGGCCCTTAAGTTTGAGGAGTTTGCAATTAGTTTTATTTTCTAAATTCAGATGGTATCAATGTGTAGGACCGATTCTTACGATATCATTTTACGAAATATTGTATTTTAACTTATCAGAATATTTTAATATTTAAACCCATTTAAACGTTACCCACAGCCTGTTACTTACAATTACAATGTTTTGAATTATATTGTAACAAACTCGTTGCCTTAAAATATGCTGCTTATTTAAATACAGTTTAAACTTTCTGCATACATTTAAAGGTAAATGAGTACTCCCTGCAGCATATAAATATTTAGTCTTTCTTCTAGTTAAATTACCTACTAGCACCCAATTACCTTATAATAATAAGAACAATATCCATATTTTAAGATTTTGTAGACGAATAATGAGCGACATATAACATCTTTTGTAATCGTATTTTTTCATCCTTTAGTATAAAGCAGCAAATGTAATTTAACAATCAAATCTGTAATACAATTTTATGTATATACATACAATTCTGTACAGTAATAGGCGTACGCAAATACCATTATGTAAATATAATACGATTTTATTAACACACAATATATATGTATATCAAATTCTGTTCTTTTGGTGCTACATATTTTTCATTCTTTGGCTTATACAGCTTTTCGATTTATCTTCAATGCCTAAGCTTTTTCTCATAGCGATTTATTTTGTAAAACGTAACAATATATGCGTTCTTGTATTAAGTAGGTCAATATATACGATCTATTAGCGTTTTTATTGTATTAAAGATACTAAAATATATTAAAAAAGCTGTTGTTGGAAACAACGCGTTTATTTTAAAATAAATGCTGTATAAGTAGGTTTTGTCAGAATTGAAGTTGAATAATATAGATACATTCTATTTAATAACATTCTTATATTTTCTGTAATAATGAAATTAACATTAATAAAAGCCCAACAAATAAACCAACTTTAGAAAAATAAGAATTTCTTCTTAACACTATATCATAAATATAAACTATTTTGAATCTACCATGTGCAGATAAATTAAAAATGCCTTAGAATGCATGTCGGTTATATTAACAAAATAACTAGGGGTGAAAATGAAGTTTAGTCCTTCAATAACGTGGAGGAAAATTAAAATACAAAAATAACAAACAAAAAATGTAATCGCAATTGTAATTTCAAATAGGAGATAAATATTTAATATTCAACAGTATATATATTTTCGTACCCTTATTTTCTTTTTGTCGTGGAGAGATCTGTTTTGCTCTACATCATTTTAATATTTTAGCGAATATATACTCTGAAGAACAGGGTTATTCATTTGAAAAAATATTGGAATTAGTAAATTATAATTTCTATTCAATTTTTCGTTTTATGACTTTTTGCTCGCATATTTTAATACCTTATTATTTGTTACCGAGTCTGAGTAATATTTTTTGATAATTTCGTTAGATACAGAAAATAATTATTAAATAAATGATACTGTAACAGTTAAATCTTAAAATACAAAAAAAAATATCTACAGTTATTGAATTCCAAGAGATATTTAGGATCAATTGTACATTACCTGTGTAACGGTCTTCTCGCTTGGTCTCCGTGTATAATTTCCGAACCGTTAGTAAATCTTTTCTATTTATTTATCTTTAAATACCGTTGCATTAATTACTGTTAGGATTTGGAATATCTTAATTTCTTTTTTGAATTGCTTAGTTTAACAGTTCAAGGGTTTGACCTTAACCGACGAAACATTACCTATTAGGGTCAAGGAATTTGAACTCTGCACATAAATAACATGTCTGTTTGTAGCTTTGCTAGCTTTTAATGGAATTCTTATATTGTTTAAATCAATTTAACTACTTCATAATAATTAAGCTGAAATATCTTAAGTTCATTTTTAGTCACAATGTTTGCCGCTGCCAAATGGATAATTTTAATTTCAGTTTTGTTATGCATTACGACCTGTACAAACATTTAAGTTAATTACTGGTAGTTTGAAGTAATTCTCCAAAAAATTTCCTTATACTACTTCATCTAGCTTTAATTACAGTTCGAATAATATGTTAGTTAGTTGAAAAATAAATTAATTAAGGGTCCGTTCCAATAACACGGCAACCCAACATACATTATTTTAAATATTTATAATTATTAGCAGTTTTGTATGTTACTTTTAAAAGAAAGTTTGTCACCATTGTACTATATGAAATCTTTCAGAAATTCCTTTCATGGAACTCTTAAATTAACTACCTTAAGAACATTTTAAGAAGTAAACATTTTTTTCAAATGAAAACATAATTTTTAAGGTATTCTTAAGGTAATTAATTTAAGAGACTAGCTAAATGATTATATTAAATATTTTAGTAAGTACAATGGTGCTACAAATTTTCTTTTTGAAAATTCCATGTGAAACTGCTAATTAGTACAAATATTTAAAATAATGTATATTGGGTTGTCATGTTATTCGAACGGACCCTTGACGGAAATAAGTTGATGAAAAGCCGCTTCCTCTCGAGGTTACCTGATAACCATTTTATATAAATAGAACGCGTTTTACACCAAAGCTTAATTAAATACTATATCATCTGAGAGTAGAGAGTACATTTTGATCATTCTTTGAACTTGGATAGAGTACTCTTACCGAGAATTATAGATTATTCTCACCCCATAATCCAGCGGTGATAAAGCCTACACAACATAAATATTTGCACTAATTCAAAATTAATTTGTGACAACCAGATCATAATATATCTTTGAAATTAAACAAGAATATTGATACGTAGAACACAGGCTGTATCTCTCTTGGAGTAAAAGGAAAGATACACTTGTAATAATTTCCTATTATTTATTCAGAAGATCACAAAAGGATTTTGCATGCGTTTTAACTTTTAAAATTCAGTCAATAAGCCGAGAAAAATACAGTTTCATTTGGCAAGGATCGTTATAAAGACACTTACCGAGGTGTTTGCGGAAGCACCTTGTGCCTTCCGTAAATTGTTGGAAGGACACCCAGAGGCTCGTCCTTTCGCCTCACATTTGTTGTAGCCCTGATGATAGCGTCGTTCCTAATCCATTGAATAAACCCAGATCAATTATAGTAAATTTGGCACAAAACCATATAATTACCTTTGATTCAGTTTCACATGCATTAACAACATTATTAAAGTAACCGCAATAAACACAACACAGGGGAAAGTTATTTTGTGATCGAAGTATTACTAATCACATTATCCATTGTAAATAATAACAAAATTACGCGTTGGCAGTCAGTAATAATAGGAAGAACGGCTAGGTAGCTAGCTTCAAAAGGTTCATAACAAAGATTAAATACAATTTATGTAAGAATTTGATACATTTTTATAAAATAAATAACTCTCAAGTTACAGTGTTATTTCTGAGGATGCAATTGCAAGAATAATTAATAAAGGGCCATCTTACATATGTAGCATAACAATTATGTACAAGTAATTTTCTAAATAAATAGTAAACAGTCATCAAAGTAAAATACAGTTTGAAATCATAAGCATGTAATAGTTTATATTGAATAAAGTACAAACCAGAAACCACAGAATTAAATAAAAATAGCATTTTAAAAGGTGTGCGCCTAAAAATAAGCAAGGTAAATACCAATTGCTAACAATTAAAATCGTACTTTAAATAAGCAAAATTAATTGTGTTAATGGAATAAATAACAGCAAAAGTAAGACTTAAATATGTGTACAGTATGTTCAAAATAAAAGGTAGCAAACAACTTTAAACAACAGAGTTAGCGAACTCCGATTTACACTTGAAAGTGCTTTTGTAAATAATTTTATCGTGTATATATGTATATATCATATAAGTTTTAGATAATTTTCTTCCGTGTATCTCGAATACAAATAACGTTTCAGTCCTGTCCTATTCTCCGACTTTTAGAGCTAAACCCGCGGCATAACCACATGGTGATGGGACTCCGAACATACGTGTCGTTATACATAACAGCACTGTCCAGGCAAGAACTTTACAAGTGGCACACCGAGCAGGTCGTTACAAATCTATCTGAATTACATGTTAGTACACTACATATATCGTAATTAAATATTTACCTAATTAAACGTTGAAAATAATTTCGCAAATCATGCTGATTATAAGAACTCGGCATGCTAAAAACAATTGATAATTTAAAAACCACCTCCTATTAGTAATTAATAAATTAAAATTATGCAATTCATTTTAATAGGCATGTGGCTTACTATTTTACTTTAAATTAATTTATAAGTTTGTTTTTTTTCTATTTTAGTTTGATAATGATCTAAGATTTAAGCATGTTAGGCATTTAATAAAAACAAATAATTTATTATTAATCTTGAGTTGGCCTCAAGAAATTAATTTATTGAAAATTAATAAATTATACTTAAACAATTTACATTTCCTTACGGCTTAAAATTATTTAAATGAGATTTATCTGCGTTCTTATTAGACAAATTCTGTGTAAATTGTTAAAGGTATATAACCCTCACGTTACACTTGAAGCATTCATTAGATTCCAAATTATATTAGATATATTCGTTCTGAACTATAGCTTTAAGAGATGGACAACGCAAAAATATCGTAAAGTATGTACGAGTGTCACGTGACTAAATTCAGCTTGAACCTAAAAACTGGGAATGAAAGCGAGTGGATCTCATTTCAAATAACTTCCCCGAATTGGACATGCGTCATAATGTTCACAAACGCTTTTCTGCTAACTCTAATAACCAACATAAAATCTTTAGCGCACTAACTAATATTAAATAATAACCTTTTTATAATTGCAAATAGTTACACTTACGACTATCGCAAAAGTTAAGCTATGTTTGTCGCAATAAGCACTTGTACGAGTTGCCGCATAATATTTAAAATAACAGACTTCGTTTAAAAAGCGTAAAAAGCTTCTTTTATTACGTTTTGCAGCGATCGTAAAATTAAACAAGTTTAAATTGGAACGAGACCAAAGCGCGCTACGCACCTAGGGGTAGATAAAGTCAATAACCTATAGGTTCGCACGACTAACTAAGGAGAATGGGGAGGTTCAAGTGGATTTAGCTGATTAGCGTTATGTAAGTTCTAAAGCGCCGATGACAATCGGCATTAGTAATTAGTTTAAATTAGAAGAGCATCACTCTATCTTAACATATGACACTATTCAGAACAAACGGATGAAAACAAGAGTTCAAAATCCTTGATGGAAGAAGTATAAGCTACGGGCTGTTAAACATTGTCAGCTACGCTCCGATGTTGTAAATGATTACTGAATTATCGAGAATACAATGTAATCTTACCTATATGCTACAACTAAAAGGCAAACAACCTAAAACACGCGCATTTCAATAAAACAAATAGTCAGGAAATGGTATGTATAATAAAGTAAAACATAAAACTTTAATATCGCATTTTATAAACAAAGCAAATACGAAACTGGTAGTAAAAGTGTATAACAGTCTAATCGTGGATCCGCTGATTTATAAACTAAATTCGTTTTATATATATATATATATATGGTTAACTCAAATATAATATCGGCACTGCTGCTACATCTTTAACAACAACAACAACATCTTTAACAACTTGTTTCACAAGTTATACCTTCTTATTTTAAATCCAACACCCTGTATATTATTATTTTTTTTGATTGAGTGATTAATTCTGAACAACTTTAATGCAAAATTACTTCTAGCTAAATTTACTTCTTACGAAGCTATTACCTAGTTTTTAAACTAAGCTGTTCTTGAAAACCACAATTTTATGAAAATAAAATGTGATTGATACATAGGGCGTTTTCTGTAAACTAACCCTGTTCTGCAGTATTAAACTAGACCATAGTGGCACTCACAATTTTCTATTTGACTTAATCGTATAGTGTCCAGCCTCGAAAGTACTGATGAGCCTCGCCTCGTTCAACTGTAGTTTTGTCGGTTGTTGTTTAATACTCCTTAAGTCGTCACATCCTCTACCCTGTATATTTTATTTTTTTGATTAGATGATGAATTTTGAACAACTTTAATGCAAAATTACTTCTAGCTAAATTTACTCCTTACGAAGCTCTAACCTAGTTTTTAAACTAAGCTGTTCTTGAAAACCACAATTTTATGAAAATAAAATGTGATTTAGGTCGGGAAATCTCTATAAAACGTCTTCTTCCTATCCACCGTTCAGAAAAATCATAGCTTAGATATTGCCTTATATGAATATCGTAACAGGGTAGAGAACCATTTTGTTGTAGCAATATCTCATTATTTGGACGGTTTTTGTTAGCTACAAATTTTTTTCATGTAATTTTATTGTGATAAACTTTCGAAATTTATCTCAAAAGCTACTAACCAGGAGTAGGAAATAATTGAGAAATCACGAGAATAATATTATTAGTCAATAACAATATTTTCATCTATTTGAAATACCATGAATAAAAAATGGGCCGATAATTCTAGTATTGTAAGCGCGGTTGAAAATATTGCAACATTTGTAATTTATTTGGAAACACCCGGTATATACATCCGTGTAGTAATAGTAAAATCTAATTGGTGAATTACCGGTATCATCTTTATACCAAAACTACAACCATAAATTTGTAAAATACGCAACTCCATTTTAACAACAATTATTAAAATTCGAAAATACCAAGTTACGCTTTATAAAACATAGGGACATTTTTCTTAAAAATATTACTTCAGCAAGTCCCGTGAAAAGGCTTGCAAGTCTAAAAATAAACGTTAACCTCTCTTGTCTTCCCCCTGCAATTTAAAGGAGTAAACTTCGATTACCAGGCAGTAGAAACCTGAGTGTTGCGACGTTCATTCGCTTTTCCGAAGTGTGTTTCCAGGCTATATTTAAAACAAACATTTGAACAGTTACCCGAATAATGTATAGGGGATCAAATGTGGTCTATTTCCGCCCAGAACTAATTGTAAAAATGGTCAACTTCAATTATCTGTCGATTCATAATCAAAGGGTTAAAGTTCGACGATAAATAAAGTATCCTAGGCAGCACGGTTGTTATTTTCGATTCTTTCAGGAATTTGAAGGTCTCCAAGTGAGTGATACATCTATTTTTTAAATTCCACCGATCTCCACCCCCTCGTTAAGTAAACTGTGCTGGGACAAATTAGTCAATCACGTATAAATTCAAGACGAGTTAGTTATTGTTATAAATAAAAGACTAAAGTTTTAAATTTTTAAGTTTTCATGTTATCGAGGTCATTAGGGTCAATATTTCTTGTTAATTTTAGATGTAGTTTAGTTAGTAGTAATCAAAAGGGTCCTTTGATTTAAATATAGAAAATTGTTGTATCCTTTATTCCCTTCCGGAGAGACCTGTACATTGTTAATTGTAAATCTAATTTTTTTCGTTATCATTATATTCAATCTTTAAGTACAAATCTTATTCTTTTATATATGCAAATCCGTAGTTGTAGTAACATATACTTTCTTTCAGGTATTAGTTAATTTTAAGTGAACAACCTATTTTACATAGTTCGTCTAAATTTAATCTGATCGAAGGAGCCCAGCGGGGTACCTAAAAATCACCATATAGTAAATACACAATTCTCGATCTTAAGGTTCGAAGCTCGGGTTCTTTGTTTTCTGGTTCCTATAACAATAGACCTCTTGGCTCTTTTCTTTTTCTTATCGTTAAAAACAAAGTGGCGGCCTTAATTATGACTTTTTCCCGAATGTTTGACACCTATATATAATCCCTGAATTTTAGCCTAATTGATTTCATCACAAATGTCGAACCCCAATCCCCACTGTGGTGGCCGGAGTAAACCAGCTAATTCAGGAAAATTAACATCTTTGACAACCTCAGAGGCGCAAGGCCTCTTTCGTGCCGTTATAGTATCTACTATCCCTGCCCAGACATTTAACTTCTGGGGATACTGCATACAAGTTTCTCTCGCCCAGTGTGGATTTTCGCGATAGCATTGCTTACATCTGTGCTTATTAAGTACACAATTTAAGTAGAATGTTACTTCATCGGAAAAAAATGTTCTCTAAAAAATTTTGTTGGTTATTTAATTTTCCATCATTATTTTGGAAAATTTAGTTCTTCTGTCATAATCATCATTGGATAATTCTTGAACTAGGTTCATCTTGAACGTATAGAACTTATTTAAATGGACGAAAATATTGTTATTGACTAATTTATTCCAGTGCTTTCATAATTACTTCCTAATCCCAGTTAGTAGCTTTTGAGATAGGTTTTGAAATTTTATTACAATAAAGTTTCACGAAACTAATTTGTAGCTAACCATAACCGTCCAAATAACGCGATATAGCTACAACAAGATTGTACTTTACCCCGTTACGACATTCATGTAAGGCAACATCTAAGCAACGTATTTCCTGTAAGGTGGATAGGAAGAAGTGGTTTTATCAAGAGTTTTTCTTTGGGGCCACCTTAAAATTGTTGTTTATAAAACTAAACCTGAAAATTTAGTGGACCGTCAAAATAATATAACACTAGAAATCCGTCAAATTGAAGAATTGGGTGTGCTTAAAAACACGTCATAAAGCTTTGAAAATAGGATGACATACAGCCAAGAAGTGGATGGTGGACATTTTGAAGATTTAGTATAGTTTCAATTCTTGTTTCTTAACACTTTGTTTTCGTAAAATTGTGGTTTTCAAGAACAGCTTAGTTTAAAGACTAGGTTATAACTTCGTAAGGAGTAAATTTAGCTAGAAGTAATGTTGCATTAAAGTTGTTCAGAATTGATCATGCAACCAAAAAAATAACATATACAGGGTAGAGGATGTGACGACTTAAGGAGCATTAAACCACAACCGACAAAACTACAGTTGAACGAGGCGAGGCTCATCAGTACTTTCGTGCCTGGACACTGTAGGATTAAGTCAAATAGAAAATTGTGAGTGCCACAGTTGTCTAGTTTAATACTGCAGAACAGGGTTAGTTTACAGAAAACGTCCTATGTATCAAAATGTTCGAGTCCTACTTTTAGAGCGGAGACAGAACAGACACTTCTACGGGATATAGTTGAGGCTGAAAGAAAGCACATTAAGTGGCAAGTACTAATTATTTTGACTTCTTCTATAGGTTAGGGAGTCACAATTAACTATTCGGATAGAGAAAATACCCCCATAGAAACTGTCACTATTCAGAATTGCAGTTTCGTCATCAAAGGGAGTCGAAAATGGTGCACCCGGTGCACGAGGAATTATTTAGAAGCTATTGAAAATTTTTTACCTACTCAAAACATGAGAATCGTTCCGGCTAAATCGTAAAATGTATTCTATTTATAAATTAATGAAATTGAATGAGTGTTAAATGGGGCCATCCGGTATGTAGTTACTAGTCTTAAGTAAAGTGAATGCAAACTTGAATAATTTAAATTTAACGCTAAACAAATGGCTGTTGTGAATTTAAAATAACTATTAGGTCGAGCACTAGTACTTTTGGCATATACTGTGTGGTTAATAAATTGATAACTCATAAATTATTGGAAACACATTTATAGATTCAAAATAGCATTTCACAACAAACATATTTACAAGTAAATCAGTAATTTATAAACAAGTCGAAAATAGTTAAAATGGTCACAATCTAAACAAAGAAAAATTTAGTTGACGAAACGAGTCAAAATTTTGGTATACAAATGATTCTATCCCAATCTAGGTACCGATAACTATATTAAAAAAACGGGCGGAACTTTTATGTCAACGACATTACAAAAAGTTATTTGTGTCAAGGTAGGGGTTAAACAATATTATGATAAAATTTACAAATTGCTATTCCCTTCAAAAGATATCATAAAAGAATAATAATTTACTGCACTATATTAAAATTGAAAAGGTAAATTAACTGTCTTTAGAAATATTCTCCAAGCCATTTGTTGTAAATTTTAATGCGGGAATAAACTCCCTCAACATACAAAGCATTAATTTTACGTGTAATGATGGTATTTTAAAAGCGCCGAATATTCAAATACAAAGTGATTAAAAATAGTCACAGGTTTTACGGACAGTGAATGTTACTTTCTAGCCAAATTTGTTTAATGCCACAAGATAGGTGTGAACCATACATAAAAGATAATTGACTTTAACTCTGTCGATTATTTAATCCTATTAACTCGGAAGTCCGATCCCGGCAACCAAAATTAATGAAAGTTACTATAATTTTTCGACAGACGCAATTCGAAAGGTTAATAAAATAAAGAAGACATTTCCGCTGAAATAAACTACTAATTCTTCGTTTTTCACTTTTGATTAGCCTTTTCGGAGATTATCCGATACACTAAAAGATCAATGCAACTGACTGTCATTTAAATTTAACATATATTTTCAATTATTTCTCCGATGGACACCGCCGTTTTCAATTACCTAGCTTAAATTATTGTGCATATGTTAATACCGTACGAACACAAGTACAAAGTCAGGTATAAATAACTTAACCATTGAAAAATGAAGTGACGACTTTTATCGTGTGGCCATGTCATGAAAGGTCGGGAGTTTTATGCAATATGGAAAATTTTGCAATTTACCATAGTATTGTAGTAGTAGAAATGTTTGTAAGAACTAGCTCTATTATTCGTATTTAATTTGGAAATTTGAACTTGTTTCCTTTCCTGGACTTAATAGCTCAAAAAATTTAAATGAAGATATTGAAAGAGCCACACCAGATGACTTAAAACAGAGAACGTAAAGAAATTCAACTGATACCTCTCATGTTACAGAGATAGTGTGTATCCGATCTCGGGAATGTGTTCAATATAACAACATTATTTCTAAATCATGATTCTTATAGTTGCTATTCCTTAGAAATAGTTTACATTTTTAAAAATAAAATACTTTTTTAGTTCAGAAACTATTTAAATAGAAAAACCATCAGTTGTTATTGCCGAATCTACGGCCTATCAATTATTAAGTTGCATCCATTGTTATTAAAACTGAATCGATACTTATGGTAAGATAGTTAAACGCAATGACTACATCTTTATCGTTATAACATTAAAAATAACCAACATATCGAATTACAAAAATTACCATACATTTAATATATTGCCACTTACATATAATTTCATTAAATAGTCTTGAAGTAATTCGTCAATAAATCGAGACAATTTTGCAACATCGCCAAAAACCAGTGCTCTTTTTGGCAGTATTCTTTATACAGTAAAAATTTAATTCTGGTAACCTTTAAATTTAAATATCTTATATAAAATAGAATTTCCTATCAAAATGTCTGTTATTTAAATTAAATATGTAGATTCTTTTCTAATTTTTCCGAAGACGAGGACCGGAACTTTTGCATCTGATAGTAGTTATACTTCTAAACTATCACATACAGTGTTTTTATGACGTATGATGTGTTCTTTCAAAGTGCCTTTGTGTATTATAAGATGTACCTATTGTAATTTTGTTTAAATATATAATGTTAAATTAATTGTTCGTTAAGAATTATTAATATACCACGTTTATTTAGTTTTTCAATTTTCTACCTACAGGGTTAAATAGAAATTAGAAAGTAACTTTTTATCGGTTCATTTTATATTAAATGTTCCTCAAAAAATATTTCAGAATAAATTTCAAGTTGATAAGGGTTCAACTACTTTTCGGAGTAGTTCAGATGACATTCTAGAATTTTCTCGACAGTTATGACTCGTAAAATAATAATTCTGGAACTTGTCCAATGGATTTTCAAAATGTTTAGAGGCTTCCATTTTTAATGCTGTTTACATTTTTAAGGTTCTATAAAATTTTAGTATTCAAATATGAATGTACTAATATTAATTTCCATTGAAGGGTTCAACTTATGAAAGCTTTGCCTTTAAGCATAACTCCTTAATTAAAAGAAATGTTTCTGCATTAAATATAAACAGTTCATTAAAAACCTTTCGTTGTTTTAAAGAGTTCAATTAATGTTTTATATTCAAGAGAAGTAATTAGACGGTGCGCTAATTTGCCTTTAAAGTCCTTAATTGTTTTCATTTTCTCACAAAACGTCTTAAAAATCGGATGAAGAATTTCACCTCCCGTTTGCTTTGTACAAAATGAACAGGTAATCCTTCACGTCTTTTTACATTTTACCTTAATTGTTGCAATAAAACACTTTCATTTTTCATGATCAAACAAATAATTTTATCACAATGCTGCAAAAATGTAGGTTCCTATGTCAGGTTTGCTTTATTTAAAGTTAGATGGAGTTAAATATAAACGTTTGATTAAAAGATAATTCAAATAAAAAGAGGGTTCTGTCTGTAAAACTGAGACACCCTATTCTGTAGAGAATTTAAATTAAGTTGCTATATAAAGCATAAGTCTTGAAGAGTAGTCAGTTGATTTTCAAGTAGGCTTTTGAAAATTTATGCAAGAATTTTAATGACTTCTCAGTACTAAATATAGATAAAACGTATAATTAAAAATTTTAACGAATATTTCCATCTCGAATCCTAAAAAGCGCAGCGCAAAAAAGAAAGGAAGCTGATGTCAGAATTTCTTCGAATTTCAACACCTCAACTATAAATTTACCTTCCGCTTGATTTAGAGTATAGACATGCCCTAGAACGTGCCTTAAAATTTGTCATTCTAAAGCTTAAACATTCCCCAATAGCATGTTTTAAATTGCGACCTTATGTGAGTTTGAAATGAAATATGAAGTTAACTCAATTTGGTATTTTGTATCAATGGAATAGAAGGCTAAAATATTTTTAGAATGTATAACAACTTCAGGAATGTGCTCCAGTGTAATAATTATATGGACACAACTAAATGTATACATACAATTAGCGCATACCTTAGCCGGAAAGTTACATATCTTAAAAGAAGGGAATTTACATATTTTGTATAAATAAATAAAAATATTATAAACAGTTCCTCAACAGCTGAAATTCTAGCAAATAAAATATTTACCAACGCTTTTAATCTTGTAACGCAGTCGCTTATATAATTTTGGTATAGATAGCTGAAGTCATTAACCACGAAACTACCTAAACCTGTTATCTGCACTAGAGAACACAGTTTACTGCTCTAGAAAAATTCCTAGTGCTTAGAGCTCACGCTCCTTTCAATGTTAAACAAAATATTAATCAACTGAAATGGCCGAAATCGCTTGAAAACTAACAATAAAGTATGCTTTGTTTATACCTAACCTTAAAAAAAAGTGCAGTGACGATGATACAGTAATAAAATATAAATATCATATTCATGCTGCAAATGGTCGGTCGATATATACTGGCTTTCTGTGAGTAAGAAAAAAATGGACCGCGTTTTACTGTAGCTTTCTATTGAACATTTGCATAGCTAGTCTATTAAATAATCAGCGGAGTAACGTTATTCTTATTTAACTAAAGCAGTTTCAGTGAGACACAAATTTACTAGAAACAAAATGTCGAAATTTAATTAAGAAATTGTGCTGCTAATTAACCAACTGTTCTACGAAATTAGCTCAAAAGTAACTTTTTTAGAAAAATGAACGACGCACTTTTTCTTCTAAGCTTTAAAATGTATTTAGAGTCAAACGTCTTTTATTGCGTGCGCAGCAGGTTTTACACACAATTGTCAACGGCACCGTGGTATTTAAATCTGATGCCACTAAGAGGTTGTTTAAGCGACCGAAGAAATGGAAATCGCAACCCGACTAATGTTTGCTATATGGAAGGTAGGAAAGGATTTCGCAATGCATTGAATCAATTGAACAGCATGTGGTTGCGTACTATAGTGGGGAAGAATTACACCTCTAATGGATTGGCGCTAACTCTTTCAGCTAAAATCAGATTGAACGTTTTCAACAAGAGTTGGAAACAGTAAAGGGCATTAATTCTATGGAAATATTGTCATCCCAAATTCGTAACAAAACTCGCCAAACTTTTTATGTTTGCCACGCTTCAAATCGCTCTTACCTGCGCCCACGTGATAAAAAAAATAAAGGAGAGATGATGTCCAGCTGCCAGAATACCTAACGGAGAGTGGGATGGG
>JAHWXV010626674.1:0-10427 GCA_024586415.1 Phrixothrix hirtus | reverse complement strand
TGTGGTGATTTTTTAATGAGAGGACGACACTTGTAGTTTATTTTACAAAAAAATTTATATCTTTAAAACAACTAACTGGATAGCACTAAGATTTATAATAGGAATAACGATCATTAAAAGTCATACCAAAAAGCAAAAATATATAGGGTGTTCTATTTAACAAAATTGAACTCTACTGTGTCACCTTTCTCTAGAACACACTGTATAATCAGAAATAATTTTAGAAAGTCCTCATTTACCTCCTGAATACTTGGTCAACATTTAAAATCTCTACCTATAATAGCACCGAAGGGCGATGCTATAATGCCCTATCCGGTATATATACATAATTTATGTATATATTATGCATGCAAAATTTTCAATATTTATGAAATATAATAATTTTGTATAAGGCTATTAAACTGTTAGATGGAGAAGGTAGTTGAAAAATCCAAATTTATTTTGTTATAGATGCAATAAAGAGTTGGAGAAAATTTATTGTCTGCGAAATTTAGATCCGCCTATAATGGAAACGCCATTAATTTTTTTGTCAAGGACGGAATGTCACTGGCATGTTGTGCCTATCACGAATTTCAATATTTATGGCATTGGTTTGCTTATAAATTATGGCTTTAAGCAATAAAATCCTAGGAAGAGAGAAATTGACCTTTCGTATTTGCGTGATTTTTGTCAATAAATGTAATAAATTGTTGTTATATAGATTTTGATTTGTTGAATAGTTTAGTACTTGCAAAATCAGCCGAACTTTGAAACCGTTATTTTACACGCAATAAGTGTTAAAAGGTTAGACTTGTAGGACATAAAATAAAATTAAACAATCGACATTGGGAAATATATAATAGAACATTTAGAAGGAATCCAACGAATTTTAAAATCCTATTTACAGTTGCCAAATTATGGAGTTTTCAGTTGGTGTAAATTAGTTTAAAATAAATTAGGTCGATGTGCTACACAACTAATTAAGAGGCAACTCAAAAACCTAAAAATTAAATGGAAAGTCGGGTATCATAGTTTCTGCAATAAAAACATTGGGTTAACTATTCTGCTTTGCTTTAATTGTTAATGCCACAATGCAAGGATCACTTTTCGATTATTTAGTTTCATAAATTAATTTTATAGCGTTTCCGATTTGTTGGATTACATCAGTGTAGTGCACATCAGCCGTTCTACTTTGACAAAAAAGTACAATATTTTGCAGTTTTCCTAGTTTTTATACTATCTTATGTACAAGTCATAAGTTAGACAACCTTTTTTTTATTGCGAATTTATAAACGTATAAAAAAATAAAAATCTACATGGATATTTAATGTTACGAATGAACCTTTTTGATTTATTTAACCGTTTGCACGATTAATATGAAAATTATACTTACTTCAAAGTTTTCTGAATGATGACACAATTTCTATCGGAAGGTAATTTGTACGTTCGAGTACAAACAATTGTTCTCTTGTTCGTATGCCAGCTGTAACAATAGATATAATTATTTTCTAATTTTCATTTCTACCATCATAGTTACTAATAAACCTACCATGTTTATCTCTGCATAAACATTTGTTCCCTTGGTTTAACTTTTCATGCCTACCTTAAGTAGAATACTACTACCGAAATTGTTTCATTTTCTTACTACTGAGTGGCGAGATCATGTCCTTATTGTTTCATATGTTTTAAATGCTTAGATTAGACATTGTTAGTTAGTAACTATTCTATCTTAGTTTATTGAATCCTATCTATGCGTCACTGTATGAATTATTTTTTAAAGAGAAAATGATGTGTGAAAAGAGTTATTGTAAATACTAATGCAGAGAAAAGCGCATCGGTAATGGCATTAATTAGTAAAACTTTCATTTCCTATACAACTAATCAACGCAGTATTCAGATCTTGAATGCAAAATTTTTAAACCTGTCAACAATATTGTGAGGTGAAGCTTATTTTAGCGGCATGTAAATTGTCGTACCCTGTATACGGTCACCTTTACAAAATTAGGTACACACACGTGTAGTGTTTTTATTTATTTGTCAAGGTTCGAGTTAAAATAATTTTATTAAGTTATATAAACAAAATCTGTAACGAGCAAAATTACGCAAGAAACCGTAATTATAACCCAAAGCAGAGAAATATTGCTGAAGCTTACCGTTGCAGCCTATAACCACGTCCTTAGAACGGGCTAATAGGTACGCCAGCAAGCTCTGAGACTCTTCAGGAGGTTGTTTATATCTGCACGTCAGCAGGATTCAACGGTTTATAATTTAGGGCGCCAGATGTTGAGTTAACGTCAGATTGAAAAGAATTATATTGAGAAATAGTGAGCGTTGTTACTAAGTGTGAGTGAAAGTACATAAATTGTCACATACGAAAGAAAACAAGCAAATTGTCGTAAGAATTTTAATGAAAATGAAATGTATATTATTTCAAAACAATTAACAATTTGTAATGAAAATAAATCTTACTCTAATTTAACGTTTGCAATCGTTTACTAATTCTTTCAGCTAACAAAGAAAAGAAATAAATAAATAAAGTAAATATTTAGTCAGATGTTGTTATAATTTGACTTCCTTGATATTTTCCTTTGCGGATGATGGTCCTTCGTTTCGCTATTCGACCAAGAAAACAGGTACTCCCAATAGCTAGAAAATACACATACGAAGTTATATGTTCATAATAATTGGATAATTAGAATGTTGATTATTCATTGTAAAATAAATATTTTATCATTACAATTAAATTAATCAAACCTTATTTCCGTATTAAACAGTGCTTCATATTGCACCCAATGTGAAATGGTTTATTTAGAATTATATATAATTCTTGCCGTCGAATAAACTGTCACGGTATTTTGTTAATTGTGACAATTTTTTTGACATTATTTAGTGGTTAAGGTTGCTGTATAGTTATTTGAGGGGTTTTGAACCTATTGCACTCTACGCCACTGCATTTTGCGGCGTGAGTTGTTTAAATTAAATATTTTCTTTGTAAACTGGGGTATTGAGCGTCATTGTAAAATAAAGTTTCTAATAAGTTCCTCTGGTTTAATCATTAATTTTAGTTTCTGTAATAAATGCATTTTTCTGTGTTTAAAAATATAAAGCTTCGAATTGAATTTATACATTCATGTCTATAGGAGATAATAAATGCGACAACGAATCGGATACAGAACTAGCTTTTGTCGAGTTTTAGCCTATCATGTATATCTTGTTTTCAGAATTGCGACATAAAATTATATGTTTTTGGTTAGAATATCTGCGTCTTGTTTCTGCATATGTTAATTAGTCTTGTGCTGCCGTCTTATGAGATCGGGTATGTTGCATCCCTTGTCGCTGATAAATTTAGTATTATCTCCTGTTGTTTCATTTTTTTAGCAAGTCCTGACCTATTATAAACTTGCGTCTACGACATTAGCTTCCATTTATGGTTACTCACGGCCACAATGAACCTAGGATGCTACTGTTATGTGTGGAATTATGTCTGTAGAAATAGCAAAATTGTATAAAATAAGTTTTCTGTGAAAAGGTAGATAAAATTATATTTTAGCAACTATCCATAGATAAGAAGTATTATATAAATAGGTGAATAGTAGTTAGCAAATTAGACTATAACATACATTTGTACGAGTTAGTTCAACTTCAATTAACTATACATATTATTGTTATAACTCAAATTCAAAAATAAAGATCTTTTTAAGTTTACCAGCGTAAAATTATTTCTGGCGCAGTTGGTGGGATCCGCGTATTTTATTTGCCAATTTAGTGTTCATTCAAAAATTTCGTGAACCGGTAATAGTAAATACCGTGGAATTTAAGAAAAGAAGAAGACAACGCCCCGACCGGATAAGCATAGCCGAGTTTGGGATCCAGCAGAATAAATACCGCCAAGCAGCAACGTCACCGTAACTACCAGGATCTGGAGAAGCCTTTAACAGTCCGTATTTAAGAAATGAAGACTTTAGAATTAATATTAATGTAAGCTAGTTATATTTTACTATATATTCGCAATATTTTATAGCTATTAGAAAACATTTAAAGAACATTATTTGCCTATAATTATAATTATACTTAACGAATCGTAACCATTTCATTCTAATTGATTTTAATATATACAACCTAATTAAATAATTATAAAAGCCGATCTAATATTAGTGAAACAATATCACGGTGGAGAATCTATTACAATTATTGTCTAAATTAAGCTTAGAAGAAAATAATACAATGACGCAAACTTTCCACCTAGATTATTTAAAAATTGTTCTCGATTTTGATGGAACCCCACATTAATTAACGGAATATGTACGCTCAACTGAGGTTATAGATCAATTCTTTTCCGGGCCGCAACAGAATCAATTTTTAAACTCATCGGTATTATCAGCGCGTAGAGCAAAATTAAAAGGAAGAGCTTTATTAATTACTAGTGAATATGCGATAAACACCTGGAACGAATTAAAACAAATACTACAACAATCGTTTGCCGATCAAAGATCAGAAGATTCTTGATTAAGGGACTTAATGGTCCTTAGACAACGCAATGAAACAACACAAGGATACCACGAAAGATGCTTAGAAGTTCGTAGTCTTTTGTACTCAAACGTATACTTGACGGAACGAGAGGAAGAAACAATACAAGTTAAAAGACGTCTATATGACAAACTTACCTTAAAAGTTTATCTTGCGGGATTAAAGGAACCATTAGGTAGTTTCGTAAGAGCAAAGGGACCGACCATAATGGAAGAAGCAATAGCCTTCGTAATAGAAGAGGAAAACGTTTATTATTATCGAGCAAGGGAAAATCTAGGGCACCATAAAAGGCTTTAACCCCAAACTTCTAGAGGACCACAATCACAACCCGGCCTAAGAATTGTCAACATTTTTAGAAATCATTGGTAACAGCCGAGACCATAGTATAATAATAATTCTAATCCATTTTAAACGCCGGAAATAACGAATGAATATAGACCAACCAGGTTCCCTAACAATTTTAATCAAAACCAGGGTACTCAAAATCATTTTAATCAAAGCCAAAGGACAACAAACGTATTCACACCCCAAAATCGCTCGCAGCCTAGACCCATACCGATGTTCACTTCATCAGAGCACACGCGAAGAACGATGAGAACCCCGAGTAACCGTTTCCAGCAGCACTAACCAAGAAACTCTGGATCATAACAATTATTTTACAAGGATTACCTAGAAACCTATTATAATACTGAAGGCAGAACGGAAACTAATCGATTGAACTATACGGAATATGACGAATTTCAAGACGATCACGAGCAGCAGGATTTTTCGACAAAAACCTCATCAATCAACTCTACGTAGAAAACAATTATGAAGTCGAAATTATAAAAATTAATTATCAGAATAATTCGCCATTACCTTGTATATACATTCCCGAATTTGAAGGAACGCGCTTAATCGACACCGGTGCATCAAGGTCACTAATCAAACTTGAATTAGCTTATAGTTAATTTTTAACAATTGAGAAGAAAAGCAAGAAATTGCTCTGAAAGAGCCATTTAGAGTAGTACCTGTAGAAACGCAAGAATTATACCACGAAGAAGCTCCAAAAGTAAACGGAAACCAAATCAAAACGTTGCTGAGGGACAATTTAAAAAAACTCAAGTTAGACCACCTTAACAATGAAGACGCAACCCTTATCAAAAATTTATGTGAAGACTATAAAGATATATTTCATTGGGAAGACATACCGTTAACATTTACGAGCGAAATTAAACACGGAATTAAAACTACTAATGAAGAATCAGTTTACACAAAAAATTACAGATATCCCCAAGTTCATAAACAAGAAATACATAGTCAAGTAAACAAAATGTTACGTGATGGAATAATAAAGCCTTCGACATCGCCATGGAGCTCGACCCGATGGATAGTGCCGAAGAAATTAGATGCAACTGGAAAGAGGAAATGGAGGACAGTCATCGACTATCGTAGACTGAATGAAAAAACTGTCAACGATAAGTATCTGCTTCCGAATATTACAGATCTTCCAGATAAATGAGGAAAATGCCAGTTCTTTTCAACTCTAGACTTGGCATCAGGATTCCACCAAGTACAAGTGGAACCAAAGTATATTTCAAAAACCGCATTTAATACTGAGAATGGACATTATAAGTTCTAAAGAATGCCATTTTGGCTAAAAAAAACGCCTCCTCCACTTTACAGAGCGTAGTGGACAACGTCCTCAAAGGCTTACAAAATGAGACGTGCTTAGTTTACCTCGATGACATAATTATTTTTTCTAATTCTCTTCAAGAGCACATCGAAGGATTAAAATCAGTATTCGAACGACTACGGAAAACCAACTTCAACATTCAACTAGATAAATGCGAGCTTTTAAGAAAATAAGTGCAATACCTAGGGCATGTTATCACCCCTGGTGGTATAGAACCGAACCCTGACAAAATTGTCGTCATAAAAAAATATCCTATACCAAAAACTCAAAAGGAATTAAAAGGATTTTTGGGGTTACTAGGTTAGTATAGGAAATTTATAAAAAACTATGTAAATCTCACAAAACCGTTGACCAAATATTTAAAAAAGGGTACCGAAATAATACACACAAATGAATTCAGAACGTCATTTGAAACCTTCAAAGAACTATTAATGAATAAACCTGTACTACAATACCCAGATTTTACAAAGGAATTTAATTTAATGACCAATGCATCCAATGTAGCAGTTGGAGCCGTGTTATCTCAAGGACCTACCGGGAAAGATTTGCCAATATCTTATGCTTCGCGAACGCTCAACGAATCAGAGCAGAAATATTCGACTATAGAGAAGGAATTATTGGCAATAATTTGAGCAACCAAATACTTTCTACCTTATCTCTATGGAAGCCACTTCAAAATTATAACGGACCATAAACCACTTCAATGGCTTAATTCTATGAAAGAACCAAATTCTAAATTAGCAAGATGGCGACTACGATTAGAGGAATTTGATTATGAAGTAATGTACAAAAAAATAAAATGTAATACAAGCACCGATGCATTACCGCACATACAAATAGATCCTATAAATATATCCCCCACAATGCAAGTAGAAGTTGACACAAGCACAGATGACATATTGAGTATGATCAATGAAATTATAGAAAAGGATTTTAACGAAAGCATGCGAAATTCAAATGTTCAACAACCGAACGAGGAACCGCCAATCCAAATTATCCAAGAAGAAGAAATAATCTCAACCGAGCACTCGCAGCTTGATTCAACGCCCAGTAAACCCATATGTGAAGACGCATTGGAAACCAAACGACGTCAAATTGCAATAAAAGTAATTCAGGGACAATCCGCGACACCTTGTATAGAAAAAAGGGGAAAAAATAAGATAATCACAGCTCACATTGGAGATGACGATTTAGAAGGGAATATAATCCAATTTCTGAAAGAATACACAGACGAAGACATCTACAAGAAATTTTGCAATGTAGTAACGAACGAATTCGACCGAATAAAGTTATATAGATGTACAAAAAGAGTCCTATATGTTATAAATAATTCAGACAGATTAGAAATTAAACAATTACCATCAGAGAAAAACAAATCATCGAGGAATTCGGGCAACTATCTTAGCAATAAAGAGAAATTATTACTGGGAAAATTTACTTGATGATGTAACTAAATTCATAAACATCTGTTTAACTTGTAAAAAAACCAAGTACGATAGAACCCTTCTAAAACGCCGCCAATGAATACGGAAACTCCCAGTAAACCTTTTGAACAACTGCACATAGATACCTTTCAAATTGAAGAAAACAATTTCTTAACAATTACGGATTTATTCTCAAAGTACTGCTAAATATATTCGTTAAATTCGAAAAATGTAATGGAAGTTGCCGAAGGCCTAATCAAGACGGAGGAAGCCAATTAGCAAACGAAACCGTTAAAAGTCTTTTGGAAATGCATAAAATTAATATTCACATAATAACCCCAAAGCACCCAAAATCTAAGGGCATGATCGAAAGAGCGCATTCAACTTTAATTGAAAATTATAGAATACTTAAGGACGAAAATAAACTTGAGAGTTCGAGAAACCTTATGCTTTATTCCACTATAGGATACAACAACACAATTCACGCAACAACAAAATTCACAGCATTTGAGTTGGTCTATGGTCATACAGCGACAAGATTACGTTGATACGCATAAAAAGAATTTACAATTAATCTACAACGATATAAGAAACAAAATGTAGTGTAATAAGGAAAAACTAGCAAATAAGCACGACATACTTAAAGCAAGACATAAAGTTGAAGATAAAGTCTTAATCAAAACCTTACAACGAAATAAGGTAAAAAACAAATGCTCAGGACCTTACACTATTCAAGCAATTTCTGAAAGAAATATTTGCATCCTTATTGATAATAATAACAAAGAACTAAAACGACACATCGAAGAATTAAGTCAACCCATTGTTACAGACTCTCCTATTCCTGGATTATCTCAGCAATAGAAGAGTCAAAAATCACGAAATTAACCAATAACCCTGGAATATTCCCGTATAAATTAGGCCAAGTGCAAAACCAAATTGATAAATAGACATTAATTAGTAATATTGACTGCGAGCAACTATTAGAAGAGCACAAAAATGTAAGAAATAATATACAAAAATTGAACGAAATATGTACTGAACACGAAAGCGTTTCGATGTACAGAAGGGAATTTTATAATTACATATCTATAGTAAACACGACTTTTCGAGAAATCAGAGGAAAAATAAACCAAATTTTTGTTAATCGGCAGAAAAGAGGAACAATTGACGGTTTAGGTACATCATTTAAATTTATTACCGGAAATTTGGACGCATCCGATGGTAAAAGATTCGAGGACGCTAAAAAAACCTTACAAGGCTCGCAAGAAAACAAAAACGAAATTATTTCAAAACAGATAACTTTAACCGAAAACATATTGGATAAAATAAACAAAACCACAGTGCAAATAGTGACGTATCAGATGATTTTGAAATCTAGGATTTTACAAGTAGAAGCAGCAGTAAAGGAAATCTCCATCCACCAAGTGGAAGCAATCGTACTGCTTGAAATACAAGGTCCGTGAAGTTAGCACGCCTACCAGAGGCACTAACGAAAATTTTTCAGTCAATCATTAGTGTTTCGTTAGTACTTCTTAGTGCTAACTTTACGCTTCGTTGAAAGCAAGCACTAACGAAATTTTTTCAGCCAATCGTCAGTGCTTCGTTAGTGATTCTTAGTGCTTCATAAAAAAAATTTGCCACACCAAGCGTTTTCGAAAAAACAACCATTCAAAATGGAGTACAAAGTTCACGCTTCGTTGAAAGCACTAACGAAATTTTTTCAGCCAATCGTTAGTGCTTCGTTAGTGCTTCGTTAGTGCTTCTTAGTGTCTCATTAAAAAAATTTGCCACTCCAAGCGTTTTCAAAAACGACAATTCAAAATGGTGTTCTAACTTCCCGCTTCATTGAAAGCACTAACGAAAATTTGTATGCTAGTTGTTGGTGTTCTATTAGTGTAATAAAAGTATGAAAACATTGGTTTTTCGTTCTGTACTATAAAAGTTAATTTTTTGAATGAAGATCAATTAAGAAAGTTCCGACTATTTACGTAGTCGTAGATAAGTATTTAGACATATATTTAAAATAGGTTTAAAATAGACTAAACAAATAAACAATAAAAATAATTATACTTAAATGGTGTACATTAACGGTCACCCATCCAATTACTGACAATACGCGGCCTTGTTCAACTCTTCAGCTACCTCCAATTACCCGATTTATGCAATTTTCCAGAGAAACTAATTTGTATATATGAAAGGATGCCAAAGGCCTAAGAAATGTAGTAACTTTAAAGAAAATCATTATAACATTTTTGAGAAAATTGCAAACAACAAAAATAATATGAATAAAATTGCACTTCCGGTTATCTAATTTTAACGAAAATCTTGCTGTCGTATGCTATAAATATCAGAACTGAAAACATGTATTTCCACTAAAAATTGGTTATCGAAAATTTTGTGATAAATACCTCAATTGGGTTATCTTTTATTACTAAATCAATATATTTATAAAAAAATAATGTACATAAAATCTGGTACAAGGCCGTCTTCGGACTCTTCCAAATTTTAAATTTAATTTTAAAATAGATAGATTTTTAATGGAAAACAATATTTCGGGTCCCGTAAGTTCAAAAGTAGTGTTTTTAAAAATTATACAGCGCGTGTGGGTGTATACGAGGTATGTTCAAAAAGTATCGAACTTTAGATTTTCCCGCGTAAACTACTGAAGCGAGGGAGACGTCCTTTGGTGGAGATGTGGAGGGGACATTCATGCACAGCCGTAAAGTTTTTCCCGCCCGCAGATAGCGTCAGTTGCCGGCAGTCAGCCTACATGTGAAGACGTGTAGAGAGCGGTCGTCGGATTTCAGTTTTCGTAAAATGAC
>JAHWXV010626633.1:0-11404 GCA_024586415.1 Phrixothrix hirtus | reverse complement strand
AAGCATCGGGAAGTAAAACGGACTTATGCAATGAAACGTTTTACATAAAATTTCTTAGAGTAAAGACACCGCCAAAAGGGAAGTACCTTTTGCCGACCATGTAAAATGCAAAAGAAAAACACCTCGATTTGAACGGAAACGTAATGTTCGTTATTTCAAACATGAAACTAAAACTTTTGAAATCTGGAATCAGCCGTTGGTTAGAAATTACAGTAGTGGCATCTCCAAGAATTAATATAAAATCGAAAGGCGCAATTTCATCTTATCTTTTGCTTGTGCGTGAATATCGCTGCTGAATCAATCAAGCGTAGCCAAGTTGTAAGGTCTGTTGAAAACAGAAGATGTAAATGGTTTAATTGGTGTCACACATGCGAGAGCTGTGACAATATTAAAATTTCGAAAACTTTACATGTCAACGTAAGTTAAATTTTCCAAAGTTCATAGGCGAAATCTTAAAGAAAAGACCGCAAGTTTGAATTGGATTATTTAAAAGATACATAAATCCTTTTAAAGACAACATCGTGGAAAATACACTCCTGAAATTAATCGTAAGTGTTTTAATCAACTCTTTTAAAAACGTACATTGAAGAAAAAATTTGCTTTATTTTAAATAAATAAATTTAACAAACAAACCAGAAGTTTCTTTTCCTTTCGATTTTAAATAAACATCATAAAGTCTTGTTTACTACCTGTGAGCAGTTTGGAAAGGGAAATAACCGAAGGTTTGTAAACATTACTTGTTTCGTATATGATTTGTGTAATTTAATATTGTAAGTGATTATTGTTGAATTATTATCTGTTTTTAATTTTGAAAATTTCAATAAAGGTATAGATCGTAAGTTTCTGTTCTTACTTGCTGAAATATAAATAAGGTGTTAATTAAATTTATTTGGTGAGATCACTAGAGTGACCAAGTAGACATTCGTCTAGACCTAGTATACAAGGGTCAATAACAGGTAACATTACGGGTCGTAAATATTAAGATCCGTTATAGGAAGGGTTTTAATCCTGAACTGGCTGATAAAAATCAATGCAGCTTCGTAGCAGTGTGTCTGCTTCATTCTAAAACCAAACAAAGATTACGTAACGAAAGTAGGTAATCAAGAAATTTATTATAATTATATATACCTGCCAACGGAGCAGATACCAAGGTAAATAAGCAACTTTCATCAATGAATCAAATTCCTAATTAATTGACCTTAAAATAAATATACAGGTATATTAGCTAACGAAAAGGTTCCGTACTTTTAAGATACAAATGGATTTACCCCCAAATCAGGAAGCGATGACTGATATTTACAGAAAACATGCGGAGCATTTATGTTAACTACAATATAATAAAACGTAAAATTTTAATACCCCAAAGCGCTTTGTGTGATGAATTACTGAACAAGTTGTAACAATTTCCGATGACTAATCCTTCAATAAATGTTATAAGATAAAAATAATTTACTAAATTGAATTTACATTAATAAATTGAAGGAACTATCTTCTGAAACTATTCTCCAGTCAATTTGTTTGGTACATTTTAATTCGGAAAATTATACCTTTGATTGAAGCGTTAAGTTTTCGCCGAAGGATTTAACGGCCACACTGCGGTTAAAGAAAACTTAAACCGACACTTACAAATTTTACAAACGTTCAATGTCCCTACTTCCTCCAATTTTGTTCATGGCCCAATTCGGACGTGAACCATAAATAGAAGATAATTGCTTTCAACTATGTCGATTATTTCATCCTAATAATTTGGAGGTTCGACCTCAGCAGCTCGCGCCAAAGAAGGGCACTTTAATTTTTTGACAGGCGCAATTCAAAAGGTTGCTAAAATATTGAAGACAATCCCGGGAAGGAAAACTAATTAACATTTCATTACTTATCGTTTAGTAAATAATCCGTTCTATATGAAAAATCAGTCTTGCTGGTTGTTCTAGAACTTAAAATCGGCTGCCCTTCATTTCTTCTTCTCACAGGACCGAAGTTTTAATTGCCCAGATGGCGACTTTTCGTCATGTGGTCTGGAATGTATTTGTTACATCTGCGTCATAACTAGAGCGACCCAAATGCCCTTTCAAGAAAATTTAAATACTGTATCGTTCAAGATTTCTTTGCTCGAATTCCTCGGTTATTACCCTTAATAGGATTAACCTTCAAAATGACGTATGTTATTGCATATTTTTTCAACAAAGTTAGCTTGTTTAATAAAGCTGAAACTTTTTGCAGTATTATTTAGAAAAATTACAAGTAAATAACTAGCCTATATAAGTTTTATTCTCGTAGCACGGATATATTTGATACAATTTTTAATATAACTTCAGAAAAGGATTTTATAAATCACTATACGGGATGGATTGAATTAATTTAATTTACTGACTTGTTATTCTTAAATATTTAAATGTTAGATGATTAAGTCGCCTATCCTTACCCTATTAAGGACTTACCTTATTATTCATATACAAGGTGATCCGAAAATAACAAACAACGGTAACTTATATACACTCTGATGCAAAAACAACAGCAAAAGCTGACATATAATGCCAAAAGATTCAAACAATTAGATAAATATAAACTACTGATAATGCAAATTATAATAAAAGCTATTTTCGCATGTAATGTTTTAGTTTTTAGTATAATACTATAACAAATGCGTCCATGTGTTTCAAAAATAACAAATACTTGTATTTTATTAGTTAGTCATTAAATCTAGTTTGCCAGTTGTTGGACAAGTTTAGGCTTATATAAGGCGCATATTTAAGTATATAATAAACTTCTTAAAACCTTTAAATTATTTACAAGCTACATTATTAGATATGGCAAATGATCATTATCAAAATTATTAAAAATATGAGATTATTGCAGTATTCAATTAATGTCGTGAAAATGTGAACCACGTATTAAATTTGTATTTGAATAGGTATGCAGTATATGCACAGAAACCACCTTGCATTATAATTTTATTAACAAACCCTTAAAATTCAGATTTCCACACATTTAAAATTAAATTTAATTCGGTATGGTTCTTCTAATAAACCCATAAATGACAAACAAAACAGAGAAACTAATACAACTAAAACTATGGGAATAGTGGAGACAACCTCAAATATATTTTACAAAGAAATTGAGATATAAATGGGGGCGTTAAAAACAAATGCATAGTGAATATTAAAGAAAAACAGCTATAAACAGTACAAAATTATCCTTGTTCGTGCTCTTTTTTCTGGAAACCAAAAAAAAGGCTTGCATTTTGAAGATGGTATCTTAATAACATCAAAGAAAATGAAAGCTTTTCCAGAAACATTTAGTCCGATCAGTCTCACATTAGCAATGCTGGAATATTTAACAGAAAAAATAATCGCCAATGGTCAACTACAAATGAGCATGGACTACTGAATATTAAGCACAGAGTCTACTGTTTCTTGCTTTATCCCAAATACACAAGTTTCATATGAATTTTAATGAAAATCTAAACAATGCAGGATACTTTAATTTACTTAACATTAATACAAATTCTTTATTGGACAATGTTCCACTAATAAACCTTAATAAAATATATTTACAACAGGACGGTGCTCCTGCCCTCAATGCTGTACAAATAAGAAACTATTTGGAAATTAATTTGCCAAACAGATGGTTGGCTACAAACATACTAATACTGTTGCCAAAAAGGTTGATATTCTTGAGTATTTTAGATTTCTTTGTATGTGAGGTTTTAAAAGAAAACGAATGCACTCGAAGATATAAAATGTAGCTGAACTTACATTTCAGTATTTGTAGAAACAACTAAATTATTTCACTAATGGCATTAATGCTGTAACAAAGAAATGCCGTTTATACATTGATAAGAATGGAGGACAACTTGAATAATATTTATAAAATACATATTTTTGGAAATATTTTAGCGATATTTAGAATTAGATGTATAAAACTATCAATATTTTGTAGTTTATCAAGAGATATTTTCAACGGGTACAGAATCTACTATGCCTTCCATTTAAAAAAATACAAATATTACGTAACTCGAAAAATATTTCTTTTATAAAAATGCTATACTATATAAGAATCAATCTTAACATTTCTTGTATTTAACATAATTAAAATTATAAAGAGAAACTAAAAATAAAGGAATATGGATTTACTTTTTTTTCCACAAAATCTAAAGGAGATATCGAAAATCTGCTTTTGGCTTTGTAATTTAACCAAAAAAAGTAACACCGAAGCTTCTAAACCCACAAGTCTGATTCACAACGAAAATAGAACACCCTGTAGAGTAAGTAGTCAATGTATACGATCGCTTTTATTTCTAGAAATGTATGAAAGAATATTTGCATTTAATGTATGTATACGTTACACACTGAATTAAATATAATTTTTTAACATCACGCAAAAAGGAATAAAAACATTACAACTACACGATAATCATGATTATTTTTATGCCTCTACCTGTTAAATATGTATTCATGATATATACTTATTTATATATCATACGAACATAGGGGCACATGTAATGAAACAATTCAGGCGTTTTTAAGGCTATGCATGAAAATGATTTAAAATGCAGAGCACCTACATCTGATAAAGTCGAAGAAGATTGTATTCTTTATTTATAGCTTCCACTTTGTTAATTACAAAAGAATTAAACGTGCACAATTTATCAATATAATAGTGTAGAGTATGCAAATTTAGCTTGTAATTAAGATATTAAAAATCTTTATCCTTACAAAAATCTTACATTTTTTAGCTATAAACAGGAAGAAGGCAACTGTATTTTTATAACTAATTAATTCTAATATGAGGATCATGTGGTGAACTATCGTGCCGAAAACGTTTCTATTACATATAAACATCATTAAGCAAAAATTAGTAGCATTTATTAGTTTAGATAACGTCGAAAAACGTTTGCAAGGATAAAAATTATAATAATAAAATACTTAGCGTTAATATTTGATGCTTTATGGGTGCAAATCAGCAGTTAAATTACCAAGGTTAATTCCAAAACGCATCCATGTTATAAATTGTACGTGAAAGTTATTTACAGAGCGGAAAAAATGTTATAAAACTATTTTAAACAAAAATTCAAACAAAAATTCTATAGGGTTTTTGAACCACAATTTCTTAATAGCAATTAAAGTAATTTATATAGGCTAAAGCTGTAGTTGTAGGTAGAAATTTGATTAGAATAGAATAGAAAATTAACATCACGGATCACCTGAGTGTTTTAAAGCTTGTTACTTTAATAAAAAGTATGTACGTATGTATAGTATAGAACTAGATCATTTAACATGTAAATTGTTTGATATAATTTAGTTAAATTATATCTTATAAAATATATAAATGCTTTCTATGGACATAACTTACATCTTTTTAAGGAAAACTAAATAAACTTATAGTTTCATAACAGTATATTATATACCAAGGTGCCTCTTTCAATCCCGAGAGAGAACTTTATTTCTCGAGCAATAGTCAGAGAAATAGTCTCTTGAGGGATTAAGAAACACTTTAATACTGAGGTATACGCATTATTTCTTGTACTTTCGAATAATTTGAAATCAAAGGGGTTGAAAAAAATTAAACTGCATGATTTTGACATTGACAGATCATTCGATTTATCACTGTATGTATCACCGAAAATGCTATTTAATAGCTATTTAAGATACAAGTGCGCTGTTACCCCATATTTTAAGGGCAAGATCGATTTTTACGAAACGAGGGGAAAGCCGAGTTTGCTAAAAATGATCAAGGGTCTGAAATATGACAGGACATGACTATCGAACAAAATTTTTTGTGTTCGTTCAGCAATATTTAGAAAAAACACTAATTTACTGTAGGTTTTGAGGTTAATTGTGACAGTTGTAAAATTAGGTATATAGACCGTAAAGGTTATATATTTACTTATATACCATTTTTTGGGTTATGTATTTAAAAAGCGAATACAAAAATTTTATTTATGAAGCGCTATAGTAACGCATTCAGCAATACTTGTTGCGATGGATTAACTTTGTTTACGTTAATATCATTGTTAAAAAGTTATAGCTTTGGCATGACATCGACCACACTGTGTTACTATTTGCTGTAATGTAATGTGTGCGTTGAGGAGAAAGAAGCCGCCTAGTAACATTGCATCAGCCACTGTATGCAAAAGCAACACTGTTTGTGATAGGTTTTGTAGCGGGTGAATTTTTTATCCTAACCGCAAGCTTTGTCGTTTTCATCTTCTTAAGTCATATCTGGGATATAGGTAACTTTATGTCAGGTAGCGGTTTAGAAAAACCATGGTTGGAAGATTATACCACATTAACGATTACTTACATGATAACAAGTAACGCATATGACAGACAAGTGCGAGCACAAACCTTGATTCGTAAGACTCTACATTTAGCACTAATTGATTTGATTGAAGTGGAGATACAAAAAGACCTACTGAGGTGTTACAAAGAATTATCTTCTGACAAAAAGTCACACGTGGAGTATATTCAGTCATTCATTCTAGAGCTGTTTAAAGAGGCTGAAGACAAGATATTTAAATCCTTTTCTCAACAGAACCGCACAAGTAAGATGTGGATGAAATATCTGCGCCAAGTTAATCTGATGAGACTGTTCACCTGTGAAGAACCAATTGCAAATTAGGAACTTTAGCTTCCCTGTGTCCGTGAAATGCTGCCGCAATTTCACACTGTAGGGCATTTACACCAGGGTACGTTAGTTTAATGACCAGAAAATGGTGGATTTTCAAGAAAAAACGCCTACAGTTGAATTTGAACAATTAACGAAAACTGGCTTCGTTATCCATTTCATCTTTGAACCGAAGTATCGACTGACATTCCTATTTAGTAGAATCCTATGTAGCAGATTTCACACGCGGACCCGGTATCACGTGAAATACATTTACACATTAAGTCGTAGTTTTCCCCGCTTATATGTGTATGCGATGCTGGGAAGAAGTTGTCTGAAGTAAAATGTAAATCTTGATCCTGAAGTTCATCGCGAATCGTAATGAACGAGTTGTTAACACTTTCAGAGCGTGTATACAAAATCGCTCACTAAGGTTCATAAAATTAAATTACTTAAGTTCTCTTGAATTTAAAATGTACCTCTGTTAAAACTTCTGGTGAAGCAAGTCTCAATATAATGCCTATTATTACGTTCAGTAAAGGCGTCCGTATCAGTATATTATGGTGTTGTGATCCACAACGAAATATTTTATATATTGAAAATTCGATTTATTTTCTAAGCAGTGCTGAATAGTGCTTTGTTTGGCCGAGTTCAGCTACCTTGGAATAATTAGTCAAGGTATATGTCCAGCATACTTTCAAACAACTTAGTCCATGTATCATCGTAGTGTTTGATGACTATATCAGCAAAAACTCAAGAGCAACAGCGCCGGGATTCGATGCGAACGTCTATAGAGGTGTTGTTTCATGATAACTCTTCTGTGAAGACATCGTGGCAGGACTTTTTGAGTCTTACAGAAAACTAAACACGACCGTTCGCTTGCAACAATCAAAACCCTAACGGGTTGTTACGAATTCAAATGCTAGTTCGTCAAGATAGCCCTAGATATGAATGTAGTGTGTCTAACTAATAAATTCTTGCTATGCTCATTATACCTGCAAAAGACGACTCTCCATAGAAATACTGAGTTTTGGTACTGGAACTTTAAGTGGGAGATATTTAGTGTCAGGAAAATTAGTAGCAACCTTAGCGGTTTAAACAAGTGCATATTCATTTTCCATGCAAGTACTGGATACGATAATACATGCGCTTTATACCAACAAGGGAAGCAGAACGCATAAAAACCCGCCAAGAAGAAACCTGATCTATAAAGGTCTCCGAAGTCTTTATGCCCAAGCTATTTGTAGAGGCATCATTTGACCAAGGCAGCTTTTGGGAACATTTCCAGGTCATAACATTAAATTAATAGTATTACATTTCTGCCATTTAGAATGTTTTGCACATGGGGCTTTGGTGGCTTTGATTTCTATCCTTAATTGCTTCAAACAGCCCGTTACTCCTTCATTTTTGTGCCTGTAAGGCACATCGTGGTACCCGGTGTGATTGCATACGCTCCAGTTTAAACTGCAGCATATTATGCTGGGGCTACTCTAGCACTCTGATTTTCTACTTGACATTATCTCTAATTGTTTTACGAAAAACACGAATGATGCATGCTTTACGTGATTTTTCATCTCAATGCGCTTCTTTTAAAAAACATTCTATCTGGCAGTCACGTTTATTTAGTTTGCGTGCATATGCATAATTATGTGTGTTGTACATACGCATAATAAAGAAATGGAGATGAGATTACCACTATTGTCACCTCATGTGGTACTCTCTTGACTTCACTAAACCGCGCACGCATAATCATTTATAGTGGTTAACCCCATTTTTGCAGGTAATGAAAATATATCGTTACAAAACGTAGTTTGCTCTCCATATGATTGGTAAGGGACATGCTTTGATATCTGCCCTAAAAACTTGCAGGGAGTCAACAAGAAGGCACTTCGTGCATTTTTTATTTTTGTGAAGTTTTGACCGTTCCTGTTGAACCGCATGCCATTTTGTATAGATTCTGAGGACTCATAATTATAGACACGTTACTCCTCTATTAATTAAACACTTCATGGTGTGCCAAAGATTCCCTATAAGTATTAATTATACCATTTGATTGCATTATCTCATGATTCTAGATGTTCAAGTGACTGAAATTCCAAGAAGATCTCATGGGTGCGATGGGGTCCTTTATTATGAATATTCAAGTAGATCTGTGTACAAAATGTTAGTTTTACAAAAATTACTTCCTGGTTCAGGGGCGTTTTGAGTTAAAATTCTTGGAGTAATATTGATATGCGAAAGATCCGTTGTACAGGGTGCGGCAAAGCGGGTTAAGCAGATTTGAGTGGCTATAAAAAATTAACAGACGTATATAGAGAAACACGGTTATTATTTTTGAATTCAGTAGCACATGCCATTTTATTTCTATTAAGTTTTAAAAATAATGTCACTTGCATGGCGGCGGTTAGAATTATTACACAACTGGAGACATTCTCTGAAGTTTTTGAAAACTCATTCACGCATATCGTGGGGTATGACATTAACTTCGTTAATAATTCTTTCCCTTAGTGCTGGTAGGGTGTGAGGGCGATGTCTAAATACTTTGTTTTTCAGATATCCCCGAACAAAGAGATCACAAATGCTCAAACCTGGTAACTGTGCTGGTCATCCCACATCACCCAAACGAGAGACTAGCTGTCTGGGGCACAAGGTCAAGTCAACTTCACAACTGGGTCAAGGCCTTGAGGTCATTGATCTAATCTTGGCATTGATCAAATTGTGCAGGTCATTGAGCTCGATGACCTTCACCCAATTGTGGATTCAAAACCCCCTTCGCTTACCACTAATGTACCGGATGTGAGTAAAGTTAAATTTTCATTAGCACTAAAAATCTGATTATTAAAACTAAATTTGCTAAAATGGCTCATATCTCCGAAACGTGTCGACTTAGAGCAAAAATAAATTTGAAAAGCTCCCCTTCCTCCTGCCCATTCCCAGTGTCGATCTTTAAACACATCTATTGAATACAAAAAAAAACTAAATTCGTAGGGCCACTTTGACAAAGTGCGAATTTTTCGGAATTGGAAAAATTTTAAATAAAATTATGAAAACATTTATAGAAGTTTTGTATAATTTAAATATAGAAATATACGACTCACAACTACTAGGATCCAGTAGTAAGGATTAATATGAATAAATGAAAAATTTTCGATATTTGTGCCTTTTCCGGTTTTAAAAATTTTGAAACTTGTTTTGTGTATTTTGCCCAAATTACTTGCATTTTTTGGTAGGTCTCCACTGCTTTATAACAACCTTAATATAGATCTATACGTTGACTGTCATGAGGGCCTAATATACATTAAATTTCGATGTGAAAAATGTTAAAATTTCGGATATTAGTATAATTTTTATTAAAATAATAAAACCTGTTTTGCGTATTGTTCCCAAATGACTTGCATTTTTCAGTAGGTCTCAACGGCTTTATATCGAACTTGATACAGATCTATACGTTGACCGTCATTAGGGCCTAATAAATATTAAATTTCGGTGTATACGTGAATAATTTAATTGTGACCGAACTTGTTAAAATGATATATATTTCCGAAACAGTAAGAGAAATCAAAAAAAGAACAAAAATTTCACATCCCTTTAAAAAAATTCCTAATTTGTATCCATTTATCGAATAAAAAAGAATGAATGCTCTAGCGCCATTATGGCATTTTGAAATGTTCCGGACTTGAAATTTTATAAATAAAATAATTATTATTTGTATAAAATAACTTTATCAATCCAAATCTACGCGTTTGCATTTAAATTATAATTATGATAAAATTTGCGAGATATCAAATAAAGAGCAAAAATTCCACGCCCCTTTTTAAACTTTCTTAATTTCTATCCATCTATCGAATAAAAAAACGCCATAGAGTCATTTTGAAATTTTCAAATATTCGGACTTAAACTTTTTTTAATAAAAAAACTTGTGGCCAGTGCACCGTATCTGCTAATATTTAAGTATTACTTAAATATAATGGCATACATTCTTATTACAATTGTTTCTGTAACAACTGCATGCTACTTAGCTTATGTAAAGTTTAAAAGGAGACGGTTCAAATGGCCCTTAATATTGTACGTCATCGCTATTGGTTGGAGAGAGAATAGTTTCTTCTTTATTTCATTAATTGAACCTCAATTAAGTAATGCTTTAAGTAGATTACGTGACATCATTTCTAATTAAAGTTGATTGAGAATGTGTTGGTTACATTGATTTTTCAATATATTTATCATAGCGGACGTTTTAGCTTCAATTTGATTTTTACTTCGAAGTATACATATAATATATCATTTGCATGCTAAAATTTGCTTTCAAATATGTCGGTAGCATTAATATCCTGATATAAGTATTCCAAATATCTTATTGGTATAAACCTGACTTTAAATTTATGAATGGTCGTGTGACATATATTCTCAATTAATATTGGTTGAGAATGTATTGGTTACATTAGATTCTTTTTTTTTAAATATATGTATCCTAAATACCGTTTTGGCCTCAACTTTGACATTAATTTAAAAACAGATGCATTTATAATTTATTAGTAAAAGTATACTTTTATTAATGGGTCCCATTTTATTAGAAATGACGTCAAATTTTAGAAAAGTATATTAGGACGTAAATGTATGCGTGTCTTCATCTGTTACTAGATGTTTAACTATAAGGTAAGTAAATTTAGTAAGTATATTACATTGTTTACTGCATTAATTTGAGTCTGTTAATACTAATTAATCGGATAGCGTGCATTAATTTTTATCAATGCAGCAAACGTATTATTTAAACCGTTTATAAAATTGTGTATTTTAAAGG
>JAHWXV010626632.1:0-12119 GCA_024586415.1 Phrixothrix hirtus | reverse complement strand
TTTTGTTTGAGCTTAGTCGACGCTTACTTTAGGTTTCCACGGGATTTCCGGAAAGAAGGAACAACCTAATTTCTACATGGCATATGTTGCACTCGTTTTGGGTTATATATTTGACTAAGAATCGAGCGTGACAGCATACTTACAAACGGGTGCTCTGTATCAATTAGCAAGTGCACCCCCGGTTCTTTAACTTCACATACGTAACCTTTTCAAGAATTACATTGAACTTTTTTACCAGTTGTTGAAAAATACTTTTTAATGCTTCTCTCTAAACCACATTCCAATCCCTGAGTTAATATCGGCTGTGAGTCAATTACCAGAACAGGATTAATAGTTTTAAGCTCAATTTTACACTTTCTGCAACTAATTTCGTTAGTTGAACTTGGTATTTCATTTAATAACCTGGTGGTTAAGGTAGATATGTTACAAGAACGGTCGAGTGTGCTTGTGGGAGACTTTTGAAGAGCTTTAGACAAGCGAAACGCTCTTTTGGTGTACCACTTGCTTATAAATCTGTTCACTGTATAGTCAATAAGTAATTGAGAAATTTCTAAATCGGAAAATTCAACGTCTACTCGTCTTTGATAAGTAACGTTGTCTGAGTACCCATTAGACATGACTTCTATAAGCGCGTCAAATGCGCAAGTATTCATAACGTATTCCTTTGCTTTGTTTATCCTTACAGGAGCAAGTATATTGTCATTTTGAATAATGGTATCCTTTTGTTTGCGTACTGGATGATCGTGCATTAAGACGACATTTGGGCAGGCTCTTAAATACTTTCCCCTTTTAGGCAAACTAATTCGGTAATTTTCACTAGCTTGTGTTGTTTTATTTTTCCCACGCCGATTTTCTTGCTCTTGTAAATGCTGCTCTGAACATTCTGAACTATAACTACAATTTTTAGATAATTTGACTGCTGTTATTGCAGTCCTAGAATTAACTGAACATTTTGTCTCTTTATATGTAACCGATGAAGCTTCACGCGAATTTAGTTGAAAATTATAGGCCGGACGATGAACTTTACATGTTTATATAATAGAACGTATGGGTTTTATAATAAATTTATCTATTCTAAGTAATTTACCGTCATCATACAATATAATGTGTTTGACTTCTTTCAAATCTGATACTGATCTTGCTGAAGATGCTGCACTATAATTGGTTTTACTGCATTCATGCATTACATTTATCCACAAAACATAATAATGGCATAATCGCATGAAAGGTTTTGCTAATTCTGGAGCATAATAAGGATTGGAGCACATTAATAAACGCATTTTGTTAGCTTTTAATTCAGCGTGATAATATATATTTTTGTTATCTTCCGACAAATGTAGTCAAATTCCTTATCCGAATCTTCGATAACTTGTATACTATTATTTATACTATGGTCACTTTCGCACAAATCTATCGAGAACGTTTGAATTGAATTTAAGAGAAACGCTTTCTGTTTATTACAATCAGTTCCACTATTATCACATTCACTTGAGCTAACTATAAGGATAGCCGACATCATTTTCTTAAACTCTGATTGACATTTGCGCGTTATCATCAAACCAACACACCTAACGTAAAAATCCTTAATGCGCGGAAACTTTTCACTAAAACACTTCCACCTGGTTACAATTTTTTCATATGAGCTATGTCAATACGAATGTAGCACTTTAATAGGATGTGAGTACGTTCATATTGTTTGATATGTTAGATACTGTAAATACTGTACAACCCTTGTATATATACATAAACATCTCATTCGCAAATGAACACCGAAATATGGAGCTGTTTGTTTAATTCCACGTCATTAGGCAGCTATAAGAAACTTCCTAAAGGGCATTCGTTAGCAAATGTTTATATTAAGAAACATTTATATGTATTTTGCAATAAGCGAGAGTAGAGTTAGCGTGGAATTAGCCTCTCCTCCAGATTTGAATTGAATGTATTTTCTAAAGTAGACGGAGGCAAACGAAAATTGCGAAGGGGCATGCGTGAAACTGTAAAGCTTGAACGTTTACAATACAAACTATTTACATTTTGCAATAAGGTTGGAGGGCGGTTAGTATGAACTTCGCCTCCAGAATTATTTGCATATAATTTTTAAACTAGATGGGGGCAAACGAAAATATCAAAGGGGAATTCGTGAGCAAACGATGGGAAAACGTTTACACTAAAAAAATGTAACTTTGCGATAAGGGTGGGGGGCTAGTGTGAAGTTAGCCCCCCCCCCCCCAGACTTAAATTGTTTATATTACTTAAACTAGACAGGGGCCAACAAAAATTTCAAAGGGGCATTCGTGGGCAAACGATGGGCAACGTTTATAATAAAAAGAATGTAACTTTTGTGATAAGAGGGGTGGGGGATAGTGTGAAGTTAGAAGTTAGAAGTTAGACTTGAATTGCTTATATATTTTAAACTAGAAAGGGGCAAATGAAAATTCCAAAGGGGCATTCGTAGGAAAACGATAGGCAAACGTTTACAAAGAAAAAACTTGAACTTTTTCAAAAAGGGGGAGTTAACTTCACAAAGCCTGTAATTACGCTTTCCATTGATAAATGGAGAAATTCTAATCTATGACGACTCTTAAAACTATTTAAAAGCAATAGTATAACGAAAAATTGGGCGTATTCATATAGAATATTAAGTTACTCCTCTTCACCCAAATAAATGAAATATTAAAATATTTTGATAATTGTAGTCGGTTTATTAACTTTTAGAAAACATAATACCATCATCAGAAAATAAATTATAAAACTAATCCATTATACAAATAGATAATGAGAACACAGTAAAATTGGTGAATTAACACTAAGAATAAATTAAACTGAAACAGTAAATTTTGATTTCCAAAATTTACTTTTCCAGTTCAATTTATTGTTATTGTTAATTGACTAGTTTTATTGTGTTCTTATTATCTATTTGTATAATGTCTTAGTTTTGTAATTTGTTATTTTCTGATGATGGTATTACTTTTTCTAAAAAGTTAATAAACCGAAACAATTGTCAAAGTATCTTAATATGTATTTCTATTATTTCGGTGAAGACGAGTAACGTGATATTCTATATTTAAAAATAATTTAGCTTTATACGAGTTTTTATGTGGGTATTTGGAAAAACGTTTGAGTTACTGTTTTCTGCGAAACGCTCCTGCTAATAATGCATACCCTTAACGCAAACACTAATAAATAGATATAATTAACTAAAGAAAAATTGTTACAACTCTGAGGTATATTGTTGAAATCAGTATCACTTATCTACGTACTCTTCTTTTTATGTACCTGTTCATTGCCACTATTGTTACAATTTCGACACAAGTACTCAAGGGATAGATGCAGAATTTTACCATGATTACAAATATAAAAATGGATTTCCAATATTTTGAATAGACTTCAAGTTACTTGAGTTCAAGTGTAGAAAATTGTCTTGCGTGTAAACTTCTGGAGTTCTGCGTGCATCGGAGATTTTTGTAGTTTGTATTTTATTAACAGAATGCGATTGAAATGCACATAACAAATATAAATTTATATATGTACATCTAATGAAAATTTCAAACTTTCACATTTTTTACCAATTTAGTTTGCGATAATAGATTTTTAAAAGACATTAACGTTACTTTTTGCGTTAATCTAAATTGCACTAATTGGTGGTAACTCTTTGTTAGATATTCTCATTCAATAATAAATACATTTAATTAAATGTTAAGCAAATTTTAAAAGCTTTCTAAGTGAATCATCATAAAACTTTTGTATATGAGGTTTCTTGAACATTTAGCATTGAGACGAATAATCACAAAGCACGCCGCGACTGATCGATCATTGCAATATAATATAGGCTTCGAACAGATCAGACACAGAATGTGGATTTTATATCACTTGCAAGATATTAAGTTCAAATTTTACTGCATAGCAGCTTCTTCGTTCAATATAAATATCTTTCTCTCACACAACAGACAATCTAACATGTTTCTTGGTAATGGATTCATCTGAAACGCTTGGGTCAGTAAATTTATCGTTATTGTATCTGAAATATATTGAAGCTGTAAAATTTTTATAAAACCTCCTTGATATGGTTTTTGACGTTTATGTTTTTCATAAAAAGGCCTCTACTTCATTCTACAAAAGTATGTAGAAGTACGTTTCACTTCGTATGCTAAAGAGGTTTCCTTCACGTAAATTGAAATGGTGAGTAATATAGTAGTTATATAAAATAACATATACAGATTCTTAGATTTAAAAGAGTATTGAAGGTAATATTTATTTATTAATTTATAGGAACTGAATTACTAAACCTAAATTAGCGCAAAAGCTTCAAATGCTCTTTAGAGTAAAATTATCGTATGTCAAAGATTTTAAATAAAAACTAAAAATTTATTAAAATAATCTATTTACAATTTATTTTCATGAATATATCATGAAATATAAATATTTATACATCGCTTCATCCAAATCACTTTTCAGCGGCAGTAGTAGTAACTATTGCCGGTAGATAATCTTACCTTTAGATATATTCTAAACAATAACTTTTAAGTAGTATTATAAATTCAATTCTCAATTTGCACATATGTAATATAACAGTTAATAAGGATTTAATTATTTCTTGTATTTTGTCCCGTTCTTTATGTATTAGTTTTGTCCTTTCTAATAAGCAAATTTTAGCACTCAATAAACAAAGAAATGAACCTGATGTGAAACTTTCCTTTCGATCTTTCGGTTTAGCAACTTCTACGATTGGTCTTGCCTCAAGGAACCATAATACCAGCAAACCTTCTTTGCCATATCCTCCCTTTTATTACCGAGAAAACTGCCCATAACTGGAATAACTTATTTTAATTAATTATTAGCTACTGATGCATTTTTGTATGTATATGATGTCTCGATAAGATGAAGTCCATATTACCTTCCTGCTTTCTAAAATAAATATAATTCTAAAAGTGTACATCTTAAATAAGTTTTTTATAAAAATGTAAAATTCTCCAACTATTTTATCTTTTAGGTACAGATATTTCTATTAAAATTATGTATGGGGTATTATCGACAAATCTTTCCTCAACTTTTAAAACAAGAATTTTGAATTTGTCTCTTCTATCTTGAATGCATAACTTTGAAACTTTTTATTCATTTGTTCTTGTTTTAGGGGCTATAGCTTGGACATAATTTCTCTGTTTAGCGTTTAATCTCTTAAATAGCATATCTAACACAAACATATAAGAAAATCTATTCAACTGAGCTAGATTTATGGTAATTTTTTATATGGGTTGCCTATATGCTTAGAGTTTTTATGCTTAAAATGTTTGTATTTGTTTTCTAACTAAAATACTATTAAGAAAGATTATTACTGGATATTTGTAGGTATTATATATAAAACAAGAATAAAAACACGAGAAGATTCTACGAAAAAATTGGAGAACAAAACAGACCATATAAAGCCAAAACATACTGCACAAAAAATAAAGAAGAAAGGATAGTCAAAAAGGAGGAACAATATAAGGAAGTATGGTTGGAATGTTTCAGAGATTTACTAATAGAGAAGCATAAAGCAGACAAAACAATAGAATAAACAAACGGAGATGAAATAATAATAGAAGAACCAACAATAGAAGAAATAAAAGAAATAATAAACAAAAAGCCCCTCGAAAAGATAATAGAAACATAGATATAATCAAAGATGGAGGAGAAGAAACGTTAGAAAATATGTATGAACTGATAGTTATGGAAGGAGGACGAGATTCCCGAGGGATGGTAAATAGAACAAGCAGTCACGGTTCATAAAAAAGGGGATCAACACGAATACAGAACTTATACAGGAAAAACATTATTAAATGCGACATACAAAACTCTATCGCCAATAATACACAAAAGTTTGAGAAAAGAAGTTGATTCCCAAAGGGAAGGTCGAGAATAGACTCCGTACATTTATATGCATACTGAAACTACTATGGAGAAACCAAATGAATACATTATGAGGATTGAAATGTTATTTATAGATTTTAACCAAACTTTTGACTCAGTAAAGAGAAGCTAATTAAAATGACAATAGAAAGCACAAAAAGGGGAAATCACGGAAATTGAGATAGATCAAGGTGTAAGAAGGAGAAATGTACTATCAGCAACACTATTAGAATAGCATTGGAATATGTAACAAGGAACGTATACAGGGGTACCCTAAGAACAACAAGAGCACAAATAGTAGCATACGCAAGCGATACGGTAATAATACCAAAAAGAAGTGATATAATGGCGAAGGCTCTGAACAAAATAATACAAAAAGGGAAAAAGTGGTACTAAAGATAAAGTAAATCAAAAGATAAATTACAAAATATGTATAAAGACACTAAACAGAAAAATTAAAATTGCAGGTGACCCATTTGAGGAAATAGAAAAGTTTAAATATCTGGGAATAATGTTATCCAAAGACAGCGGAAGAGAGGATGAAATTAAGAGAAAAATAATGACACACGACAAAGCTTTCCAGGGATATAAAAAACTATTGAAAAGTAAAACAGTGACAAAGAAAACAGATGAGGAAATATATGAAAGCAGAATAAAATGGAAGTAATGTCGATGACCAAAGCGGATGAAGAATAAGTGAGAAATGCAGAATGAAAGATGTTAAGAACTAGCGAAGAAAAACTCGAGCTAGTTCTGAGACATTGGCAGAGGTATATAAATGCAGTTCATTAGAATCTCAAAGAGTAGACAGTTCACTTAAAGCAATTTCTTATGAAGCTCAACCTTTATTTTACATTATATGGCACATGCAGTTAAATATGTATCAGTTTCATGGGTAAGACAGCCGCTGAGAAAGGAATTTTACATCTAAATGGCTATCAACTCATCCGACTTGATTGGCATATAGCCATTTCAGCACGTTATGGCATTAACGTTCACTCCAAGGATTTGTAAGACTGTTCTTCCTAAGGCACTCCAACTAATTCAATGTAACAATATATCTTGTTGTTCATTTGAGTTTGATGCGAGCATTCCCACTTTTGTTCAAAAATCTTGGCTTTATCAAGCATCATGCGTACGATTCATAGAGTGTAAAATTTTAATATCTGTTTATTAAAGTTAGTTTATGTTACCATAAATGCATTTCATTGCGTGCAGTGAGTAAAGCGTTTGTCAGTTTTTAAGTCATACCAGGATAAATTTTGAATTTCTGTTCAGCTCCTGTATCTCAGTAACTTAAAATTTATTTAATTGTAAGCGTACTTTAGTTGACTAATTTATGCATGGCCATAGCGATATGTTTTAACAGTTAAACAATTTAAGCAATGCATGTTTTTATGGCAAATTGTAACCATCAATATATGTATAAGTGCTTATAATATCTCTGACTTACAATAATTTTAATAGTTAATGGTATGTATAAGTTTCAGAGTTTGTATAATGAGTATTTAAAGTAAATATTTGTAATTCTATCGATTTGTCTAAAGTAGGCATTAAAATTTGTTAAAATAAAGATTTCTTAACTACAAAAGTAACGAAGAAATACTTTGTAATATTTGAAATGTACTGGTAGATAAATTTGGGTCTAATTAGTAATGACATAATTGAAAAAGGTACCTAAAGTTAAATAGTAGATATAAAAGTAACACCGTACTATATATTTATTCAAAAGCCTTTCAGAAATTGAACGTTATGCAAAACGCTGAAACAAAATTCATACTTCAACTGTGACAAAGAACCTATTGACATATTTCAGCTTAGTAAAGTCTCATCAGAAGAGTGCACCCCTGTGGCAGCTTACCATGTATATGCATTAATTGGATTAATTGTGCTTAAGATATGCTCTTGTAATGCCGCTTAAAGCACTTCCTGGAAAATACATATTTTATACAGCAAGAACAACGCTATAAACATACACAAGGAGCACCCAAGGGCTCTCTACTATCTCCAGTTATTGCCAACTTATTTATGGAAGACCTGGAAAAGCGCGCACTACAAACCGCAACTCACAAACCCAAACTGTGGCTACGATACGTACATGACACTTTTGTGATCTGGACAGATGGAAAAGACAAACCCAATACGCTCTTAGAACATCTTAATAGTTCACATCAAAAAATTAAATTCACCATGGAAGTACAAGAAAATAATTAGCTCCCATTCCTAGATGTGCTTGTAACAAAAAGAAAATACAAAACCACTGTCCACACGGTATATAGAAAGGTTACGCTTACTAAAGGCTATTTGAACACACAATTACACCATGATCTAGAATAGTTACATGCCATAGTGAAAACACCAGTGACCAAATCTCAAAGACTCGCTGACGCAGAACACTTAAATGACGAACTTACTAAATTCCGAACGGCACTATACCAAAACGGATTTGCAAAATAACACATCTACGCACAAAGAAAATGAAAAGCCAATTGCTAAAGCTTATCTACTTTACGTAAAAGGAGGCACTGATAGAATAAGCAGAATCTTAAACAAATATAATATAGAGACAACTTTCAAAACTATCTGAAAGACCTCTACAACTCTGAGAAGTCTAAACCCCAAAAGACATCTAGAAACCCAGGGAGTTTACGAAAGCACGCGTCGTAACTGTGAATGATCATACATAGGAAAAACTAATAAAAAGATCAGTGCGAGACGAGATGAACAGAAAAATAACGTAAACAAGAATGACAAAACATGATCACTAGCACAACATGTAAATACCACATCGCATTCGATTACTTCGACAATACTAAAACAATCGCAAACTTCGTACGGTATAGCAGACGAATAATAAGAGAGGTGAGCGAAACAGAGAAGCAACCAAAAAACCTTAATACACGTAATGACACACAAACATTGCCAACAGCGTGGAAAAGATTACTAAAACCTCACATAAAAATAAAAACAGAAAGCAAAAGCTCAAAAAGGGAAAGTACGCAAAAATTTACCATGCATAACAACTGGACCAATGACGCGAAGCTGCACGAGGAACGCTCGTCAGAAAAGTGAGAGTAGCGGAGTATAAAAATCTCTGTCAACGGTGAAAGAAATCAATTCTGTCCTTTTTGGAACACAAAATATTTAAATAGAATTATCCCATGTATTTGGACGAAAATTGCAAGCTAATTACGAGGCAGAGTAACTCAAAGTTGAGAATGTTGTGCAAACAATCATTCAGAATTGCCTAGAAAACCAAAAGTTAGTGATTAGTGTATACATTTACCAGCAAGGTAATACATACCTAGGTTTGTAGTTGGATTGAAGAAAGACGGAAACTTGTTCCTTTGTAAACTGCTCAGCTTTCCATCAGTCGTAAGAACATAATTAAGTGAGGTTAAATAACGTAAAGTTCGTTGGTAAAAAAATAACAGGGACGGATTTCAAAAGGCAAGTGTTTTATACTCAATCGTATTTGAAGTATTTTTTTTATAAAAATTTGATTGAAAATTATTTGATTATAAATGAAACAGAACAAAAGCTTATTTATAATTAATTTATCGAAACTACATTTAAAAATTTAAGAAACGTTCAAGTTATTTTGTTTCAATTATATAAGGAAAGACATGTTCATTGTAATTATTGCATTATTATATAAGTCTTAAGAAATTCTAAATCAGTGAATTTATTGATTAATTTTGAAAATTGGGTCATTTATTAAGATATAGAAATTTCTTCAGATCTTTTTTCTTATTATTATAAAGTAACAAACTAACCAATTTAATTTACATAGGAAATTGATTAAAAAATCGACTATATTTTTTTTGAAAATTTATGTAACTGTTGAAGAGGTATAATGGAGTCATTTAGTTATCTATTTTCTTTTATTTATAACATACAATAATCAACAGTGGTGATTTTATTATCTACAAAATATGCACAAATACAATATTCATAATATTAAACCCTTAACTAAACTATTGAGAAGAACAAAAGGCAGGGTTCATTTTGCAAATAAAAAAATTGTTAATTACTGAAATACTCAAGCGAGCTGAGGGATTTAATTTTGCTTGCTGGAAAAATTGGTTACCTTTAAGGTCCCAGATAAAGTTTGAATGATAAATTCTTAGGCGAATGTTAAAGTATTTTTGCAGGTTGTACAATAGAATTTAACAAAATAATAATTGCTTCTTGAATTACTAAAATTTATACAGTTGAAATTATTTTGGTCAATTTGGTGCATTCGTGTCGGCAAAGACCATGGGGATCTATGTGAGTCTGATAAAGTAGGTTTCTCATTTTCACACTGCCATAATTCAGAACTGTGACCGAGCTGAAAAGCTGGCGCCAAAGAAAACTTTATGAATAAATGAATTACTTCACTTCATAAACACTGTGTGTTTTTAATAACGTATTGTCCCCAGTAAGTCTACGCCATAAAAAATAGGAGAACAGCACAACACAGTAATGCCAGTAAATCGTATACATAGTACAGTTATGCTTGTGTGATTGCGATTAGTATTTAAGCTAAATTAGGGATTTCTTGGATAAATAATGCTAACAGCGATATCTATGTAGCATTTGAACAAAGAGTTAAGAGTCAAACAAATATTACAGAAATGGACCTAAGGTTTTTAGACCAAGGTAAATATTATAATGACAATGTATAAGTGCGTCTTAAATTTTAACAAATAATATTAATTTATTTAGAAACACCCGGTATATAGAAACATATGCTTATTGCTGAACAAAATTGGTAACATTTCGTCAACATTTCTGTGGTAAGAGTTACAATCTTCAATTCTCAAAATCATAATTAATTCAGTTGAAAATAACATCTCAAGTTCCTTCTTTGTTATAAACATAACGGTAATTGGGATTCTCAGATAACGCTAAGTAACAAAGACATTACATAAAAACATCTACGCCAGCAGAGGCGTAATTAGGCAGCAACCGTTCGAGACGCGATTAATTTTCTAAAAATAGTTGTTAACGGCCCCTATCTTTCCCCCGAATTCCATAAGAAGCGTATCTAACAGTTAGTCGAGGCTTAAAGTTACAAAAGTAATCAATGATACATTGGGCGTGCCGCTGAGTGTACGCGAACTATAAAATAACGAAAGCGTGTCAAGGTTCCTTTAAGTTTTAGCGAATAACCGAATTGTTGGCAAATGCGGAATGTTTGCGCTGTAGTCGGATTGTAACTAGGTTGATCATCGTTATTCCACGTTGGATTCTCTGGGCAAGGGTTGAGGATCGAACTGATTAGTACAAACAAGGTACGGAATCATATTGAACCAAGGACGACACTGTTTCCTGCTTGAGAAGTCACAAAGTCCTTCTACTACAAGTAAATTACGTTATTTTAATTTGTCCCTAATATCACGTAATCCTCGAAGCTTCTTTTTGGGATTCGACAACCACCCCCTTTTGTTTTGGTAAACCCCGTAGGAGCACGTATTTCGGTCAAGTTGAAACGTAGACAGTTGCGATAAAATGTTTTTGTAAACAATATCCCGAAATTGTAATTTGGAAACCAAACGTATTTTTAATTTGCTTACAAGTAGCTTGAAGCTTTTTATGCGAAGAAAAACTATGTATTAAGAATTTTTATACTAGGCATAAAGAAAACACATTTAATTTTAATGAAAACTTTAACAACATCTTTTCAAAACAATAACAATAAAATGATGTAGGTTTTATATTCCTTCAAACTGTAATACTTTTCCAAGCTTGCGCGTTCAAAAATCGCTTTCCCTTTGAAGCTTTTAGATTTCAGCACACTATAAAAGATGCAAAGTTCTTCATTTAGTCGTTGCAGTACTTCCTCACTATATTCCTCTTTAATGTTTGCAATACCCTTGATTTAGTTATTAGCAAGATCAGAGGTGTATAGTTAGACTGTGTATTGTATTCGAGATGGCGATGCACTGCACATTCGTTGGGTGTGCCCATGTTTTTGGCATCTGTGGCACTGTATTGCTTTCTTTTTTGTATTTCCGCGTCTCCACGGTTATTGAGAGACCGAATACCGACTTGGCGTTGTAAATTACCTTGTCTTTCGGTGTCTTTTTCAATTCGGTGTATTGTCAGCTCCCGCTGTGTTTTTTTGTATGTCAAAGCATCTAATGTGTGTAAATTCTATTGTTATCTATCGCTAATTCCTTTTGTAGAATATCTAAATTTAATAACATCACTATACGTGCCGAATTACAATATGTACTTATAGCATT
>JAHWXV010626566.1:0-13979 GCA_024586415.1 Phrixothrix hirtus | reverse complement strand
AAATCTGGTGTGAGACAACACACGACTTTCTCTTACGTACATAGATATACAAATATGTAAATGTCCACAAATGATTAAAATATTATTTACGTTTATTTTGAGAACCACAATTATAACAGTAACCAAGCCAAGTTACTGGACACGTAAAACCCTGCTTAACTCCACAGATTTTCTCCCTTCAACGAATATTTTCAGGAGAACCTCTAGTTCACGTAAATTGATATCAAGGATATAAGAATTGTAGCAAATTTTAAAAATATTGTTAAAGACGTTTTCGAGAAAATTGCAAAAAACTTAAAAATCGCAAGAATAAAGTGGCACTTCCGGTAGTTCGATTTTAACTAAATTCTTGCCGTCTCGTGTACAGAAGATATAAAATATAAATATGTTTTTGATTTTCATATGATGATTACTTTTTGAGATACGTTGTCGCAACTTAAACTCCAAGTATGATACTTCCGGTTACTCGATTTTAGAAAATTTAATAGAGAAATTCCTTGCTTAATATAAAACTAAATTAAGTATCTAAGAAATACACTAAGTTTTAAAAAAATGGTTAGAGCCGATTTCAAACAAACTGAAAATGAAGAATTCATAAATATCTAAAAAGACAGAAATAAATTGGTACTTCCGGTTATTCGATTTTAATCAAAGTTTTGATTTTGCAGAAAAAGGCGATTATGACTACAAATATATATTTTCATCTAGTTCGGGCTTTTAGTTTCATAGTTATTGTATTCGGAGTTAACAGTTAATGTACTTCCGGTTACCCGATTTACGGAAATTTTTTTGAATAACTGCCTAGTTTATATGAAAGGATCATAAATTCTTAAGAAATACAATGAATTTTTAAAAAATCGTTAGAGCTAATTTTGAGAAATCTCGAAAAATGAAAAATTCTAAAAATATCTAAAAATGATAGAAATAAGGTGGTACTTCCGGTTATTTGAATTTAACCAAATTCTTGATTTAGCACAATAATGTGAGCATGACCTTAAATATAAATTTTTATTTAGCTAGGGTTTTTGGTTTTATAGTTATTTTATTCAGACTTAACGGCAAAAGTACTTCCAGTTACTCGACTTACAGAAAATTTTATGAAAAACCGTTTAGATTGTATAAAAGGGCATTAAATTTCTAAGAAATACAGAAGATTTAAAAAAAATCGTTACAGCCGATTTCGAAAAATCTCAAAATACCAAATAATGACAAGAGTAAAATAGCATTTTCGGTTTTCAGATTTTAGTGAAATTCTTGCGGTCGCGTGCGAGACTGAATAGAAACTCAAAAATAAAATTCTGGTTTCTCTAGGACTTTTGGTTTTCGAGTTATCGTGTTCATAGACACACACACACCCACACGCACACACGCACACATGCACACGCACACAGACAGACACACACAGACACACGCGCGCACGCAAACGCACGCACACACACAGACCTATTTCCAAGAACATGATTTTCATACTCAGGGGACCAGAAAACGAGTATTTCCACTAAAATTTCGACATCGAAAATTTTGGTCGAAAACAATACTTTCCCTTTTTCTCATACTTTATATGAGGTAAGAGAAAGTAAAAAAAAAGCTTTGTTCGAATTGAAAAATTAGTTATTTACAATTTATGTATCACAGCCCTTTGATGGTGGATAAGTTTAGATATTATCACTGTTTCGTATTAAGCCATTCCATTTTATACTATAGCCCCTATATAACAAATAGTAGCGAAATCGCGGAGCAAACCTGATGTAAACCTTACAAATTAGAAAGTTCCTAATAGTTTCTTAAAAGCGTGATTTGCCACGGATTCTAGCTCAGTAGCAAAGCGGTAGAGTAGGATGGGGGTATGGTGTGGTTGATTTTGGTAAAAAGTAGTACAAAAAAAATGTACTTCTCGGTATATCTTCTCTTGGCTTGGATAAGTCGAAGTTTGCTTAAGGTAAAAATTAAGTAAAGTAGAGAATAAATAGGGCGCCAGTGGTTCACTTTAAAAGTCACAAAGAACACCAGAATGACAAGATGTTCATTTAAGATAAACTTATTCACTGCAGGAACTGAGCATCTGGAACAGCAGACCTAAGAAAACCTAAAGAAAAGTAAACTAGGTAAAAGGAAGTTCGGTGAAATTACATCGAGATAATTTAACAAGTAATTAGGTATTTATTCGAACACTCAGTATACTACTCACAAATTGCATAATATTATATCAACAAATAAAAATAAAGTAAATAATAATAGTTAATTTATGTCCTGTTTAGGGACGCATTGACAATCAAATGGATATCTGAAATGCTTTTTATAGGTCTAAGCTAACCTAGAATCATTGAATTTACACTGTAAATCTCAATAACATTAATTATAAATCTTAGTAAAGGATATAATTGACAATCAAACAGGTTAAGTAAAATGCTTTTTATAGATCAAAGCTAACATAGAATTATTCGACGGTACCTCGTATATAACGGGTACAGTTCAACATTAACTCAATTCTAAATATTTTAACATTAGCAAATAAATTACGTAGAATAGAACAATCTATCACATGACATGAAAAGATAAGATACGTTAACATAAAAGTAAATTTAAAGAGCTTAAAAGTGTTAATTATTTATTAAAGGAGTAGTTATAATAACAGCGTCAATTTAATTTACAAAAAATAGTTAAACAGTAAAGTGAGTATGTTATGAACCCGAGTTAAACAAAAAAAATTACACTAAAGTATACGCTATCCAATTATGCAAAAGTGGTATCAAAAAAAACTATTTAAAAATAAAGCATTTTGAACTATGGAATGAATGTAAAAAACTAGCAAGCATCTCATATCTTTTCTTTAGAGAAATTTATACCTATGCCGCATAAAGTTATCAAGTGTACCTCGTATATGACTAAAGAATTTAATATCAATATATTTTTAAAACCGGAAAGTAAAGAAGTTTGTTTTCTTATTTTGCAATCATTGAAACGCTATTAAATTTTCATTTAAGTAACTCAAAAACTCAAAACAAAGCGTCGCAATTATTTTACATTTAAAATATAATTAGATTAGAAAGGCAGCAAACATCTTTTGATACATAATGCAGAATTTACGCTTAATTTGACAACTACAAGAAACTAAATATGCTATTGATACCGTGTTCACTACAATTTGCAGCTACCGGACAAGTTGAAAACATCGCCCTCACAGTTTATAAGCAATGATAAAAATTAAGATTTTGTACGACCTTAAGATTACCATACATCGAACAGCATCTCATGTCCATCTGGAATTTAATAGAACACCAATCAGCACATCATCCCTTTAGCGTTTAACCAAATATGATCGCTAAAAAGAACAGACCAAAACGAATTAATTCACTGAATAAAAAAACTAATTAGTTCTTACCGTTGTATTGAAATGAACAATGCTTGTTTTTACATTACAGTAATAAAGAATACTCGACACTGCACACCGTATGTTTGTATCTTAACAAAGTCGAGGCACAAATGTGCATTTTCAAGGCAGTCTACGACCGGAGAACTACCACAAAAAAATGTAAGATAAAGAAATGTATTTTAACCAAATCGAAGTTTTAAAGCGAATTTTATATTCCCAAATTCTAGCCCTAGATGGCGACACATAACGGATAAATAAACTATATTTAATGAATTTCCAAAATTAGGTTTATTAATTAACACCAACCTTCATTTCTGAAATATTAATGTAAGAAAAAGAATTATTTAATAATTCACACATATAGAAACATCCAAAACGAATTTTCGATTTTTAAATATCCCCCATTATATACACATTCGACCCAAACGAAATCGTACGTACCTATATACAGGGCGTACTCAAATGAATACACTAAAATTAATAAAGAATATTTAGCAGTCTAAGGTGAGACCATGACAGATTATAAAAAATTCTGTATTTATTAATTTATAAATGTCCTTTTTTTCCTTATAATATATTAAGCATTTTGCAATTGCAATATATGTAGTAATATAATTTACCTCACGAACTGGGAAATTGCTTGGAATACTGTTTTCGCATTGTAAGTGGGTTAACCATATTTTCTGGTGTGGTCTGTTTTTAGGTATTTTAAAAAGTTTAAACCGTTTTCTGCTGTTGTTTTTACAGTTAGTTACACAACAACCAGGCTTTTATAATTTTATAATTAGGTATAATGTTAATATTAATACGTGCATTTAGTGATTTTCAGTGTGTCCAAGAGCAATCGTTGTCACTATTATTTGTACTATAGCGGCTATATTTCATACATTTAAAATAGACACAAAATCGAAAACAAGTGGCAAAATCTGAAAGGCCTTGAAACTTCACTATTTAACAAACAGGTTATAAATTAAGCTAGGAGTAGAAGTGAGTGCGTTGCTCGAAACGGTATTTATTTCTTTCTTTAAAACATTTATATATATATATATATAAAATTTTGTGACTGATATCAACTAAAGCTTCTTAATTAAACATAGCTACAGTAGTGAAACTACTTATATCATTTATGACTGATTTTGGATGTAGTTTGCTTTGCAACCTTGATGCATATTTAAAAATTATAATTATATGAAACAAGAAACCACAAAACATTAAGCGCCTCTATCAATCAGATCAATAGAAACGCATTTGGTAGCACATCATTGTTTCACTGGTTAAATAAGAAATATATGAATCATATGTAAAAGCAATGCGGACGACTGCAATGGCCTAACACGACCATCCCGTTTCACTTTTGCGTTCTTGTGATCATTCCAGTACCTTTTCTATTTCACCAGCTACGTTTGAATCAAGTTAGATCAGAATTTTCAAAGGCTTGCTTCGAAATAGGCAAATGATTAGTTATTTGTGTCCTTAACTAGGTAATCAGTGAGTAGAAGAGAGCAAAGGAAGAGCGATTTTTCTGAAATTTTGTAAATAAGTATTAATACACCTAAAATTAAGTTTTATTAAATTCATAAATAAGATTGCATTTCAGTATAAATGTGTCTGGAAATTTCGTAGGGTGCCACAGAATGGAAAAGAACGCAAAATGGTTTCCAAGGAAGGATCGGCTCATTTATAGTAATAAATGCGTCTTACAAAATTTATTACACGTAAAGTTCAAATGGAGTAGATTATTTAAACACATTCCAGCAAATTTACCTAGCGCAATCAATTTCTAAATTTAGATTTAGGTGCACGCGAGTTCGTTAAATTTAAACCAAAGTTAATTAACCGAAATGTGTATGTATAATTACTTTTACAAATATCAAATAGTAAATTAAATGTAATCAAGTAGGTACAGAGTTTAAATGTTAACATGACATAAATGGATTGACGTCATTCCTCCATATAAGTAAGTCAATACATGCATTTTGAAAATATCATTAGCAGTTTAATATAGAAATTGAAGTTAATATATTAATTAGGTATAACTCAGAGCACCAGAATTTCCTGACCTGTGGTGTAACTGTAGATGTATAAAATTGAGGTTATATCGAAAAATGTAATGGTAATTATTCTTGAACTAAAATTACTGTCAAATAAAATCGAACACTAACTAATCAAATCACCCATTAAGTAAATCAGACTTTTTATTCTTTTGACTGCTTTAAGTAATAGGAAAAGTCAAAAGTTCGGTTAAAAATTTCGAAATTGAGTTTTAAATGGTAATAACCAATTTGAATATAGTAAGTCATTAGTAGAAAAATGGGTAGATTTTTCGTTAGAACCGGAAACATGAATTAATGAATCAAAAAAATCTTTTTTTAGTTTTACATACTTTGTGTGCATTTAAAATACAAATCGAATACCATACAAGATTTGTTAAAAATTTAAGCGATCAAATTCTAAAAGTGGCAATTTTCGAGATTTTGTTGTTTTAGCTATTGGGATTATAGAAATGAAACTTCTTACGCCTGTTAGGTATCGCATTGGCAGATTTTTTCAAAGTGATCCGTCAATCTGCTAGGGCGATATGGATTTTTAAAATTAATGGTAATTTGTAAATCAACAAGAATTATTTCTTTATAAATTTGTTGTAGCGTTTTCTTTATAACATATTTTAAAGAATAAAATTATCAAAAATATTGTGTCGGAAAAGTACTACGATGCCACGCATCGATTATTTTCCAATGTTTAACGGAGTCACTTGACGAAATTTTATTTTTCAATTTTTTCTTATTCAACATCAAGTATTATGTTGGTATATACCCCTCCCAAAATATCACTTATAAATTTTGAATGATTGCAGAGTTCTAGATAAATAAAGGATGATATTTCCTTGCCTTGACGTAATAGCATCCGTCATGTATTTGTCGCATATGAAATTTTATGCATTCACAGAGTTTTATTGTTTTGATTATATTTAAAGGAGAGAGAGAATGAGGGGGAGACAGAGAAAAATAATTAATTATTAGAGGGTCGGTCATTATGGGGCGTTGCGGCGGCTGCCATTTTGTGGTCGGACTTAGCGTGAATAATATGTGCATCTTTTTGTAGTAAAGGAGAGACAATTAATTATTGATGTCCTTAAATCTTATCAGACGGGAGTAATAATTAGTATGCCAGAGCGGATGTTCTTATCAGTCAAGACAGTATTAGTATGCGAAAGCATTTATTATCAGATAGGAAATGACTCAGATTTAGAATTAGCATGAAAATGCTGACGTTCACATTTCTTGCCAGTCTAGACAGGAAATGGAGTAAGATTAGATTATAATTAGCATGCGAAAGCATTTCTGATCAGTCAGGAAATGGGTTAGAGTATTAATTAGCACGCGGAAGCTGAAGTTTCCATTTCCTATCAAGTTTACACATTCTATTTGTGTAAGTCTTATATGTATTCAAACATATTTTGAAATTAAATAGCGTAACAAAACATACCAATAATTAAAGTTGGGGTCATGAAGGTGGGAGAAATATATAGAATCGCATACAAAGTTTGGACATAGAGTTATTAGCGAACTCAAAGAAGAAGGAGTTGTATTCATCTTCAATAGAATTGGGCATAATATTATGGAGGAGGATATCAAACTATTCAATATTCTTGAATTTAAAAAGTTGCAATAATTTTAAGGTAGTATACAACAGTTTAAGTAAAAAATATATATGTAAATATTTGTAACCTTATGCGTTTCTGCTTACTAAAATAGACAGTATTATAACGATGACAACCCGCAATGATTATGATGCTATGAAAATTGCGAATTCTTTGCTACATTTAAGTAAGACTGCATGTGACACTTTACATAACCAGTATTTAAAATATGGAACTATTTTTTCGATAACAATGTTTACAAAATTTCTAAAACTGGTAAGAAGGAATGTTGTGCTAGTTAAATCGTATCTTGAAAAGAACAAATCATTGCGTGTTAGTGAAAAACGACACTAAAAATCGCTATTGGGACAGTTAAATAAATATAGGCAACTTCTAAACCGGTTATCTAAATCAAAACCAAGGTGTAATAATAAACAAAATCGTCCCGATCGTGTGTGTTGGGAGGAAGTGGAATCTACATTTCAATCCCGTCTAAGAACAGGCATTATAATAAACCTTACACATATAAAACCCGAAGAATTCTTTAGAGATGCATTTTATTTATTTACTTCAAGAATTTGCAATACTTATAAAAAGTTCAATTATGTCTTTAAAGTGAATATAGCATTTTTGGCCGAATTCACTAAATAGTATGCAGATAGAGATAGTGGTAGTAGTAGTGGTAATTTTTTTACAATAAATTTTACATTTAATACTAAAAACATTAGATTACTCGAATCCAATTTGGGGAAAAGAAACTTAAATAAGTGGTTTGAAACTCACATAATTGAAAATCTACGAAACTAACTAAGTAAATTTAAGAAAAAATATTCTGGTTGGGCCCTTTCAAAGATCGTCGCTTTACATGTAAATATTGTAGTGATAATTTATTTTTTGCCGCATCGTCATACATTGGACTTCCAAAAATAGTAGCAGATAAGCATTATTGCATTAATGTATAGAATTATGACGATGAAGTCTGTTTCACCTGGTCTATAGTAGCAGAATTATATCCACAGCAAATAAATTCTAATAGAGTAAAGTCCTATCCTCATTATTCTACGGTAATGAATTTAAAAGGCATTGAATTTTCCATTGGTGGGCACTCGAATCAAACTTTAAAATTTCTAAAATTAAATCCAACAATTTCGTTAAACATTTACGGCTTAAAATTGAAAAAAATAAATATCTATGAAGTTATAACTCTACGCCTACGTCTTTAAAGAAAGAGGAACACTTATTGTTTATTGTTTATACAGAATGAGTACAAAGTGGAAAAAGAAGGAGAATTTAGTATGAATGAAAGTTGTGATGCCATGGAAACATTTGAAGGTATAAAATTTCATTATTGCTGGATCAAGAACCTATCACGTCTTGTGTCCAGTCAACTCTCGAAATACCAGAATAGAAAAAGAAAGCAAGTTAGAAGCTCACACTATAGACTGTAGTAAAGTAAATAACTGTGAAGTAAACCTATCTAAACCAGAGACATTTCCAAGATTAAAAAAGATTTCAATTTTACTCATAATCAAAGAGAAATAAATTTCTTTTACGAAAATAGAACTAAATACTAACATTAAATTCAAATTTATAGATTCCTTTAAATTCGTGAGTTGTAGTTTGGCTAAATTGGCTTCCTATTTACCATTTGAAGACTTTAAAATTCTAAAACAGCAAAATTTGAATTTGGATGAAGCGAAGATGAAATTATTAACTCGAAAATGCGTGCGTCTTTGCTTATGACTATCTAGACAAATGGGAGAAATTCTACGAAACACAACTTCCTCCTATCGAAAGTTTTTATAATAGTCTAAATGAAAAGCATATATCCAATGAACATTACGAACATGCAAAAAATATTTGGAGTAGATTCGAAATCTCCAATTTAGGTGAATATTCAGCACTTTATTTAAAAACGAACGTGTTAATTTTAGTAGACGTGTTTCAGGAATTTCGAAATTGTTGTTATACGGTTTAGATTGCGTACATTATTATACGGTTGCGGGATTTTCATGGGATACTATGTTAAAATATACCAAAATTTTGGAAGCAGGTCATGGAAACGAATGGAAATTCTGATAAAGTCCTTTATATCGTGTGTTTATAATAATTTCTTCATTGTTTGTGTTATTTTTCGTTCCTGATTTTGTTGTTTTCTCAATTGCTTCCTCCAGCGTTGTCGCTAAATTTGACCGTATCCTTTACCTTCTTCAAGATAATTTTATTGAAATTTTCGTTTTTGAGTTTAAGAGTTCTTCTTCTGTGTAATTTTCGCGGCCTTACTCCTCCTCCTCCTCTTCTTTTTCCAGATGGACATCCCATGCCCAGTTTTATTTTCGCTTTCATAGCAGCAGTTACAGTTAATGGGACCGCTTTCTCACCGAAAGAGGTGTCTTTAGACCAAATTCTTTCCCAAGCTCTATCTTCTAGGTCACGATCAGTTTTATGTCTTTAGTTTAAGTCGTTGCTAATACTATAAGCAATATCGTGCTGTCTATAAGATTCGTCCAAGGGATCAATACCTGGAACACCACGAAGAAGACACTTCTCTAATTAAGTACCAGGCCCACAAAAACGATATCCGGGAAGATGTGCTTCAAACGGTAGCTTGTTTATAAGCGTATTTACAACACCTTCACCTCTTCGATGCATAATCATACTGATCACTATTTATAGATATTATCAACTTATAAAGGTTAGAAAAATTAAAACACCTTCTACAAATCATATTTTTATTATTATTACTCTATCTAGTTAATTACACTTATATCTATTAGATAACAAACCGAGCTTCACATTAACATGAAATATTGAAGCTATTATCAAATTTCTCACATAAATCGTTAATTATTATCCTATGCTCAAGATTCATATTTAAACTGTTACCAAATTTGTTACACAAATCATACATTACTATCCTATGCTTAACACGTCTTAGTTTCTGTAAAAATATATTTATATTTAATTGTAGCTACCGCTGCATTCTTACAACGTTATTCTTATGTCTAGTTCATTGTACATTACTATATCTATTAGATGTCATTATTTTTATCACTATTTTGGAAACAGCGAATGAGGTAATTGTTAAAATGTTTCGAACAAATGCAATGAACCGATCTTCACAATCCAAATTGTTCACGTTCTTTTGTAATGTAGCTAAATACAGTTCTCAAAATTAGTAATAATTCGTTTAATAATTTTATCTCGTGAACAATTCACTTGCATTACTTTTATCGAAATGAATGTAGTTGTACTAATAATGTCTAATTATTAGATTTTTTATGAAGGGTCGTATATCTAGCATAAAATAAACAAGTTGTCCACCTTTTTTTCTCCTCTTAAAGAATTTATATTGTATGTAAACTCGTTTATTTAGAAGATCTTGCCAAGAAATAAGGATATCTGCTTTTGCATGCTAATTATAACTCCTGTCTGATAAGAAATGAGGACATCAATAATTAATTTTCTCTCCTTTAGTACAAAAAGATGTACATATTATTCACGCCAAGTCCGATTTTTTGAATCATGCGTATGCGGCGCCACGTTTTAAAATGACCGCGCCGCCATGCCCCAAAATAGCCGACTCTCTAATAATTAATTGTCTTTCTCTGTCTTCCCCTCATTCTCTCTCTCCTTTACTACAAAAAGATGAACATGCTGCGTCTATACGTCATGATAATATTCGTGCTGTCTGATTTTTCCAAACCTGTGCATGCGCCGCCACGCCCCAAAATGGCCAACTCATAAAATGGCTGATTGCCCCCACTCCTCACAACAAAATGGCCGACTCCACCCACAAAATAGCCAACCTCCCACAAAATGGCCGCCGACGACTCCTTCCATAATATGGCCGCCAAACATCAAAAGTGAGATTATGTAGCGTTTTTATCCAGGACCGGTATAGTATAACTTCACAAAGAAACTTGTTAAAATTATTGTTGTAAGCAGGGACTTGACCTATTTTGTCCTCTTTCATATAATTTTCTATATTTTGATAATATGTATGTATGTATATATATAAAAAATGTATATAGAGTGTCCGCAATATAAAAAGTATTATTTAACACACGTGTACCCAAGCCTTTTGTGAACATAAAATCTGTTGGAATTTTTAATCTAACGTAAAAAAAGTTATTGTAAATTTTTCGCATAAAAATCTATCATGGATACAGACCTGTATTATTTTTTACCATGAAAAGTACTTAAAAACATAAATGTGACTGTTTTTGTTGAAACGGTATTATGTACCTTTACTGTTAGAGTATTTTTTCGAGTCAAGGTCGCCAGCTGTTTTAATAAAAAAATTGTGGACCGTATTTCCTTAAATCATCTAAGTTTGTTTGTATATGGTAAAACACTATTGCTTATTAATTATAATTATTTACGCATTAATTATTATAAACTTAGTTGATTAATATCTTAATTTGTCATACGTTTTATATATATTAATTTGTATGAACATAGTTTTTACTAAATGTAAGTTACGCAAAATTTTAATGAAATTCATGTATCGTTTAGATTTTTAACTATTTTCACAAAATTTAAATTAAACACAAAACATGCGAGTGCAAATATTAATAACATGAAGATATTTTTATCAAGAAATTAACACCCTGTTAAAGTGGTTTTGTAAAAGTGAAAGTTATCCCTTTAAAGCCTAAATTATTTTAAATTTTTTCGCAAAAATAATTTTAATTTACATTAAATTTAGTTCATATGAAATGTATCGAAAACGTCATGATCGTCTTCAAAGGGTAAAAAAAAGCTTTTAAATTTAATGATATAAATGTACACATATTAAAAATCGTATCTAACCTTGTTTTTATTTTAAAGAAATTGCAAACTTTTAGAATTAATAAACATCTAGAAATTTTAAGAAAATAAAACTTTTATTTTAAACGGTAATAAACGTATCGTGTATTTAAAATAATCGACTGATGATTATTCATCGATCGTGCTCTGAAATCATCATATGCGTTCGTTCGGCTTCAGTCCGTAGCTAAAGATGTATGGTCGATCAGCCTTTTCTTGTTCAATAAAGTAGCACAAGTTAAAAAGCAGGGACGGGCTGAAAACTTTAAATGCAAATGTTTCGAAAACTACGCAATTTGGACACATAGTTTATAAGCGTCTTTGTCGCGCATATTATAATGTGTCTGCTGTTAAAATTATGTGCCTTATTTCGCGGACACCTTGTATTTTAAAAGAACTGCTGATCATTTACCAGTAGGTCCTACGTTGCTTCTAAAGATTGTAAACAAGATGTTGTATTTAAAAATGTAGGTGCTTATCTTGAAAACATATTGGTTCCACGGTAAAACGGTCCACAGCAAAACGGTCCACGGTTAAATGGGTTTCGGGGCAAACCGAGTTGCAAATCGGTTCGTGGCAAATCGGGCCGCGACATAATAATCTCGGCGAAACAGGCCATTCTCGTTTAATTTCTAGATACTGTGTTAGCATTCCCAAGCTCTCCGTAATTAATTATCAAGGGAACGATGCACTAAATTCTACACCCTCTACTGTAAGTTATTTCTTCTTGTAATAGCAAGCCTGTGTTTGTGAGATGTGAAGAACACCTTAAAATATTTCTGAATTACCGAGTATCTCTCGGGTTTTATTTAACCAGCAATTAAGGTTTGGTGACCTGAATTTAAATTTGTGTTTTAATAATTATTGAATAAAGTGTTATTAATTTAACCTTTGTGTAAGCGGTTGAATGTGTATTTATGACTGAAATACTTCCGAACGCCTTCTTTAGTTAAACCTATTTTACACATGTAATTCTTGTTATCTATTAGTAGATAAAGATTATGCTGATTTCGTCTAGCTTTATACAAGTTAGCCAAAAGTGTGAGCTGTACGCAACGCGATTTAGACGAGCTTAGTAATAAGTATTAAAGACCTGTCTTTAAATTGTATTTATTGCTGCAATTACTTATTTAATTTTCATTCAGGAACGTTATTCGACTTACGGAATATAAATATATAGACCGAATTTCATCATATAAGCAGCTTTTATTATCTTTCCTCGTTTATATCGCAAATTGAACAGATTGTGCCGCTCTATTCTGGCTAATTCCGATTAAATTATATACAGTCTGGTTCGAATATTTTAATATCAGTATACCCTAATGCGGTTTATTAACATTTATACCACAATTAATAACAAAATGAGCAACTTAATTTTGACAAACAAATTTTAACCATTTACTTGATGACAAAAAAACTTTTTAAACAAACTTGGGTACTTCATATCAAAATATCAAATAAATTACGACGAACACTGCTACATTGAATTAGCAGCAGTCTGTTGGACAGAACGATATTACAAAGCAGTACTGCTATTTGGAAAATCGTCAAAGATGATGGTATTAAATACCCGGTGTTACGTTCTAACCGATGTTGATGCTATATTATTCCAATCAACCGAGGTAAATGACTCTTTAAGTGCACTATCTTACCTAGGAAACCAATAAATCTCTAACTAACCTGCAGTATTTTGTAACGAAACAGCTCTTGAAGATTCTGATGCATTAAAACATTTAAAATAAAAAATTGACCTAACTCAAACTAAGATAGGAGTCCCTGTTTAATTATATATATTTTTTTTTCAAAACGTGATAGAAATGTTTCATTTCAATTTCAATATTTAGTTTAAAAATCTCTTGCTTATTTGGGGTTGCTTTCTTCTTCATACCCTTATACGTTTTTACTAGATCCACTTCTTTAATTTTATAATTAGTAACTGACGCTGTTAGTCGATAAAAAAATAATTTTCATGTTGTAACTAATTTTAAATAGGTTATTACCAAAATTTTATAAATTGTATGTAAAAGCGAAAATTAAAGATTTTCTTTTCTACAGTGTCTACTGAGTTTGAAAAATTAAAATTCGTTACTTTTTAGTGACTTTTCGGGACCTTCATGCAAAAAATTCGTGACCTGTAAAATTACATAGATTAAT